>QLON01001504.1:0-18973 GCA_003313675.1 Termitomyces heimii | reverse complement strand
GACACGGAACACCACTCGTGGTTGAGGCGGCACGCCTCACACACGGCAGTGTCCCGGCGAGACGAGGGGCCCGGGACCTTGAACCGACAGGGGACCTGTCGCCGGGCGCAGTGCTTGCACTGCGCCGAAGTCAGCAAAGAGACCCGGAGCTTGAAACCACTCACCGGTCCGTTGCTCACACACCAGGCGTGAGCGGGCAGACCCCGGAGCCTTTCCAGGGCCTCCCTAAACTGAACTTGGGTCACGGCCGCCCATGCAACGCGATGACTCTCCGGGACCTCGGAAATAGCCCCTATTGCCATCTCAGAACGACGGAAACGTGGGGCGGACAGCCTAGGACGGGGAGGGGGTTGGACAGTTTTCCGCGCAAAGGTAGGTGCGGGACGATTTGGCTGGGGCTCCGGGGGGACACCAGGGCCCACATCAAGGGCAGGCTCCGGGAGGACACCGGAGTCTGCATCGGGAGCAGACTCTGGGGGCTGACTAAGACCCGCCTCCGGGGCAAAATTAAGGCATAGTTCTGGAAAAGGAAGGTCAGTCAGAGTAAATGGTCAACGTGACGACACTCACATTGGATGAGCATGGCCACACGCGATCGGTATCGTGCATCCCGGGCCTCCCACGCGGCCAGGGGGACCACTTCGTTGGTCGCCGGGGGCGTCGGGGAATGCGTCGGTGTGCGCGACATGATTGAGCTGACAGTAAAAATTTTTTTCGATACGTGGCAGGTCAGGTGCCGGATCCCACGATTAGACCCCGGACCAAACCACTGGTTACGCGTGCCTCGGAGGGTCTCGGCGCTGAAGGGGGGGTGATGTCACAACCCCTTCCGGAATCCCCCGGAACAACCCCAGGACCTCACCCAGGACCCTCTCCACAACACGCCCCGCCCCCGCAACTACTGACGCCGCCACGAATTCGCATCACAACCAACATCAGCCAACCCCCCGGGAACCCCGCTTCACGGACCCCGGGATCGACCGCCATCAACCGCCGGATCACGCTACCCACTCCTGGCCATCACGCATCACGATCCCCCCGCGCCAATCGATCGCGCATCCCTCACGTGCAATCCCAGTATACAGTCCCGGCCCGCTACTCAATGCCTTCCAGAAACCATCCCAGACACCCCGGAACTCCGAGACCGACCTCGTAGTACTTATAGCGTAGTTCACCGCTGTATTCGTTAGTCTTGATATCACCTAAATTGTTGCGTGCCCTTTGTTTGACTGGTACGCACTGACTGGCACGCTTTTGACTGGCACGCCGGAATAATCGCGTGCTTTGAGTTTGGTATGCACTTCGCGACTCTAAATTTACTAACCGGGTCTCGTCTTAGAACCTCCGGTTCCAACTCGACCCCCGCCAACTCCCAACCCCCACAAAACCCCGAAAACCCCCAGGTCAAGTTCTATTTCCCCGGAACCAACCCCCTGTTCGCGTCTTGAACCCTGGAGCCTTAACCCCGGAAGTTCCAGACACCCAAGTATCCATAGATCAAGTCCGCCTCGTAAGGGCGTTGCTTTCCCAGAAAGCCCCCGAATCAGCGGAACCTGACACTTAATACATTAAAGAGGCTATTTCAAATTAAATAATAAGAAATTAATATTCTTTCTTTACTTAAGCTACTTATTCAGAGGCTGGCATTGATGTCATTGTTTTCATCACTGATAATGATAATAATACTAGACCTAATAGCATTTACTGTCTTTGAGCTGCTGCCCACCTTTTAGCAAAGTCTTTCTAAGACTTGTCTACTTATTTTAGGTGCATTTAGTTGATTAATAGCCTAGTTTACTATAGAAGCTTTCTAATTTGATATTTGCTTATATATAGTCATGCTGGCCAATATTGCAATAGATTCTATTAACTCTTGCACTTGCTTGTGCATTATATATTGCTAAACTTTCAGTTTAAATATCTATGTATAAAGTTTCACATACTCTGCAAATTTTTTATTTAGAATTTTCTAGCCTTATTAAGCTATTATATCTAAGTATTTAAGTATATAGATTAAAAAATGCTGATAAGTTATCATTTTCAACACTAGATACTTATCCAGTATAATTTATAACTACACTTTTAGCATTAATTCTGCTTCTAACTCTTTATCTTTATCTAACAATACTTTTTTATAAATGCTTTTATTCTTATTTTTTTGCACTAACTTTCTTAGTGCTGCATAGTTTACTTTCTACACTCTAAGCACTTGTTTTTTACTCATACTAGCCTTTTTAGCCTCTTTAATTTCTTTCAGAAGTAATTGCAGCTCTGCATATTCAGTTTTATATTGAATTATATTTTTTGAGGCTTAGCTTACTTCTGCTCCTTTTTGTATAGATTGAGCAGCCTAAAATAGTATACTCTGTGCTAGTTTTATTTCTAAATCAGTTTGGTAAATTGTATTATATCTTTAAAATACTGCTTAAGCAGCATAACATTAGTTAATAGTTATAACTGCATTGAAAAAACTCAGATATACAGTAGTAACTCCATTGCCCATTGTAACTGCTTTTTTAATTGCCTTACTTAGACAATATTCCTTATATATGTTACAAATAATATGCTAAGCATTTTAAATCCATTTAAATGCAAATACTCACTTATTTTATCACTCTATTTGAGTAAAGATTAATATCTTAGTGCTGCCATCACTAGTAGTTGCCTAGTATCTTTTAATGTCTGAGAAGCATCTTTTAGTTTGCTAAGTAGATTATTTGATATCATTGCATTGATAAATTTTCTTTTTGATTCAAAAGTCTATTATATATCATTATATACAAAGTTAAGAACTTAAGAAGTTTGATTAAAAGTAGAAAGCAAGTGCTGAATGCTAAGAGTAAGTAATTCAGTAAGATTATTTAAAAAAATATAATAATATTATGAGCTTAATATGCCTTAGTATATAAAATAGAATATATTTGAAGTTTAAATTGCTCTATATACATTTTATGACAAAAATTAAGACTGCTTAGCTAATTGCTAAGCAATCATATAATAACTATTTATATATGCATTATGCATATAAGAAATAAAATAAAAATTATACTACAATAAAATATAGTATACAAGCATGGCTATTATTATATTCAATAACTTAAACATTGGTGGCATATTAATACATTGAGCTAATACTTAAAAGTATATAAATATGAAGGCTATAAGTAATAACAAAACATATTATGATTCTGAAACTTTAGAGCAGGCTATAATAACACAACTCTTATAAAGAAATTTTGCAGTCCAGAACTGGCTTTATTTGTTTGATAAGTTGCATCTTTTATCTTAATTTTATGAAGATGGTAAACTAAGTTCAGGCTAGTTTCTCCATTATTAGATACCATCATGTTATTCTGAATATTATATATTACATGCTGCTATTAACTTGCCTCAAACTTTCTATTATGAAGATTTTCTTATTTAAATTTATGTGAATTGTGTAAGCTTCAAATTTAAAAGCTTATGAACTTCCTAGAGGCAGCTTTAAGTAGTAAGCTAAGAGTTTCACTTGATGCTTTATAGTGAAATATTAAATGCATTAAAGTAAACTTTATTACTTAGTTAATATTTAGGAGTAGAAATATAACTTTAATTATAATAGTATGCTATATCTTCCTTAACTTTGATTAATGCTACCTTTGCTTCTTTTTATGCTATTTTTATTTGATTAGTAAATTTATTCACAGATTCATTTGTTAAAGAGCATGCTTGAGGTTTAAAACTCATTCAAAAATAATAGCATATATTTAAAAAGAAAGAAAATACTTATATAGAGGCATAAATATAGTTATTATATTGGAACTCTGCATCAAGTTATAAATTATCCCAGTTATCTTAGCACTTATTATAGAAAAGAAGTAAGTACTGCTTTAGTTCTTAATTCACATGCTTTATCCATCTGTCTAACTAAAAATACTATTATTATAACTTCACCACACTTTTTTAAGTATAACTACACTAAATTTCTGCCTCCTTCTTTTTTTTGATATCTGACTATTACTGATTTAATTACTAAGATTACTGAGCTTTTCTGTAGTCACTATTTTTTAATAATCAGATAACATCTAACTTCTTTAATAGGGCTAAATCACTTCCAACACTATATAAATGCTATTCTATATAATTGTTTCATAGCTTCTAACTTCTATACAATTTTTCCACTGCTTAATTATGCTAAAGCTTAATTTTCTCCAATACATGATCACTTCTAAAGTTTAAAATACCCTGCAAGTACTTAGAAAATTGCTCTATAGTTAGTAGAGTAGTTTTGATATTGCTTTGCCTACACTTCTTTTATTTTTCTACTTACTTTCAGTCTTCTTCATGTTTCTACCTTTATTAATCTTATTTCATCTCTTTTTTAAATCCATTTTGTCTTTCTTCTCAAGTTTCTTTTTGTCTCTGCCTCATTTTATTTATTGCATCTATCTTTATCTCTATTTTTCCTAATTTTTTTTTCTCTTTATTTTTTCTTTCTCTCAACTTAACTCAGCTTCAACTTTTAATTTTGCCAGCCTTTCTTCTTTAAATCTTGCTCTAGTATTTTACCACTCTTCTTCTTCTTATTTCACTTTTTATTTATCACTTTCTATTTCATCCACCTCCTTTTCTTCTTTGATCCAATTCACTTTTTTTTTATTCAATTCTTACTTCTATCCCAACTCCACTTTTCTGTCTCAACTCTATTCTTCTATCTACTTATTTTCATTCTACCTACTGTATTTTTTCTTTAATTTCTCAATTCTTTTTTCTCTTTTTCTATATCACATACTTTATCCATAGTTTTATTTTCTTCTTTATTCTCCACAATCTCCTTGGTGCCTAACTATAGATCTTTATGCAAGCCTTCTTTTTTAATGAGAGATAACTAGTAAATTTTTGCTTAATAGAGTGAGTCCCCAAATTAGCAAGACCTAATATAATATCAAGACTCTCTCTACTTTAAAAGCAAGGAAACCTCTTTCCTCAGACTATTCAGATCCTCAAAAATGAGCTAGTACTATTAGAGGAATTATACAATTAGTTAATAATATTCACATCTTGCCATCTTTAAAAAGTTTTGAGGATATAGAAGATTCTGCTTACTCATTTTACATGCAACATTAAAAACCTTTAGAAATGCTAGAATTCATAAACAACTCCTCTTCCTCTCCTCAGAACTTGCTCAATAACATCAACAAAACCTAAATGCCACATCTGCTCTCTTCTAAGAACTCAACCACATTGGTGAACTATTTGATCAAGCAGCCACATGCAAAATAGAACTGTTAGCACAGCCCTGAACCAACTTAGTTCCTAGCACTAATGCCTTCTGCACTTGGAAATAGGTTTTGAAAAAACTTCCTATTCTAGCATTCAAGAAAAGCTACTCTATATATAATAATGATAAAGAATCCATCCACACCCTTAGCTATATCAATGAGCCTTTAAACTACTTCACATGCCTGCTTCATTCTAGACTGTAAAATCTTTCTTCACATATTAACTTATGCAACATTAGGCAAATACTACCTATAAGACACACTTCTTTATAACTGAAACTTCTTCTCAAATCTCTAAGAACTTTCTGAGATCTAACTTCTTTCCAAAGTCTGCCCCACTTCCAAACAGCCTTTTTCCACCCAATGGGCCTTTTAAACTCCCACAAAATAGAGAATTTCTAGATAACTAATTCTTTAGTGGCTAAGGATTAACTATTGACACATTCTTTCTTTTAGGAGGTCTTAGAAATAATTACTACTACTACTACAATCTTAGTAGATCTTTTACTAGTAATGAGGACTAAGGAGAAGTTTATAATGCACTTAAAAGAAAAGAGTATTTAAACATTCAAAAACTAGAGTTATTTAATAGTTGTAACTTTTGAAAGTGGCAAATCTTCCTCATGCAATACCTGAACACCTTTTAAGGCAAATTCTGCACATATATCTCTAATAGAGCCTAAGTAGCCTTTGCCTCATCCTATTTCCAAGAGATTGTTTTAAACCACTACATTATTTTATTCTAATACAACTCTTAATATTCTCTGCTTTTGAATTGGCAGGCCTTTGTGACTAAATTTTCTAATAAATTTAAAGTCTACAATACTATTGCTGAAGCTAAAAGAAACTTATTATCACTTCAAATGAGTTCTAGAAAATATTTTACAACCTTTGTAATGCAGTTAAAAAATAAGGCCTATAAAATAGGCTAGAATTACAATGCTTTATATTTTCAGCTCCATGAAGCTTTCAAATGCATCTGCAAGATTCTCTAAATTATCTTGAAACAGATTACTTATAAGAGCCTTAAGAGCCTTATTATACAAATCAACTAATGCTATTGGGAAAACTAAGTAGAACAGCTTCTCACATAATAATTCAGAGAAGGCCCAATCTTCAATAGTAATACCAGATGGCAATCCTAAGATTTGTATCTCTGTATTTAGAAAAACTCCATCAACCTGGAAAAAAACTCTAATAATTAACAAAACTCAACAGAACTATCTCAGAACTGCTTTTTAATCCTCATTTAAGCCACTGAATGTGGCAATCTACTAGTAGCCAAGAAAGATGAATATAAGGATATATCAGACTCCAATAACTCCTCCAACAATAATAAACTTTTACAAATGGAGTATAACACCAGCTACTTTTAAGTCATAGTATTAGAAGAAACTAAAAAACTTTGCAAGAAAAAAGAAATATGCCTGTGATATAGAAAACTAGGTCACTTTATACAGAACTGCCTCAAATAAAGCACTTTGAGCCATGCAGCCTGGATCATTGACAGAGACAAGTTTGAGTTTCAGTATATAGAAAATAGGCCAGTAATTTAGCAGACCTCAAAGATATGCTGAATTATAATATTAATTCTGAAGTCTTTACACTAAACACTCTCTTATATGCACTGGTACTTGCCTTGGACATTTATACAGTATATGTTTCCTTCTAAACTTTCCAGCTCTTCCTCTTCTATATTTCTCTTTCTTGAAATTCCAAGCTTATTTCAATATTGATTAATAATAATGCTATTAACAATTTTATCAATGAAGCCTAGGCTTTAAATGCAGGATTCCCCTTTATATGCCTTTTTAACCTCATTTAGCTCTGCCTCTTCAATGGTATAGTCTTGCTAGCAGAGAATATTACTCATTATTTTTATATTTCATTAACTTTTAAAGATGGAACTAGTTAAGAACTCCAAATGTTAATAAAAAAACTGCACAGAAGTCTCTTCCTCATTTTAGAACTCTTATAGCTCTATGATATCAGTCCCAAAATTGATTGGCACCACTTAAAAATAATTCTTAGCTAAAACCAATTCTTCTTATATACCTTAGTCAACTTCTATGTTTCTGACTCTGAGTTAGCTCTTAATAGCTTCAAAAAAGCTCTAAAAATTATAAGACAGCTGCATTTTAGCTCTACTAAATTATTTATTATTAATATCACATTCTGATTTATTGGTAAAACTCATCCAGCCTTGATTAACAGTGGCACTATTGGAATATTTGCTAGCCATAACCTAGTATTACTAGGCAAGGACCTGCAAAAATCTACTGAGGTCTAATTCATTAATAGCTAATCCACCTTCTTTAAATCTATTATATA
Source organism: Termitomyces heimii (assembly GCA_003313675.1). Lineage (NCBI taxonomy): Eukaryota > Fungi > Basidiomycota > Agaricomycetes > Agaricales > Lyophyllaceae > Termitomyces > Termitomyces heimii. The sequence goes on along the minus strand of QLON01001504.1, from coordinate 11,381 downwards.
ATACTATAAAGATAAATTCATGTTTGCTAATGGGCTAAGCTTTCTTATTAATCTCTACTTGACTCAATTACATTTTGCCATCTTCATTATTTTAGAATTACCTTAGCTCTAGACTATAAACTTTAACATTAACTAGAAGACCATAAATATGACATTTAACACTAGAGAGACACAATTGGCTGCTGCAATCTTCCTCAACTTCCATTATAACTTAAACCTTAAGGACAAGCCTAATCCTAATTGATCCAAACTATTGATGGCCTAAAATCAAGCAATCCCTCTTTTCTAAGACTAAGAAGGGAGGAGTGAAGATGCTATTACAATGAAAATTAATATAACCAAAACTTTACTTAGGCATCCACTCACACTGTCACAACCCCCCTCTGGAGTCCCCTGGGACAGCCCCGGAACCCCACCCAGGACCTTCTTTCGTCAACCCCACAACACGCCCCACTCCCACAACATGCCCCATCTCCACAACTACTGATGCCGCTATCAGCCAACCCCCCCAGAAACCCTGCATTACAGACTCCGGGATCAACTGCTGGCAATGATTGGATCATGCGGTCCACTCCCAGCCATCACACATCACAACTCCCTCTATACCAATTGATTGCATGCTCCACATGCACAATCCAAGTATACAGTCCCGGCCTGCTACTCAATGTCTCCCAGAACCCATCCCAGACACCCTGGAATCCTGAGACTTGACCCTGCAGTATTTATAGTGTAGTTCCCCACTATATTTGCTAGTTTTTGGATATTACCTGAATTGTTGCGTGCCCTTTGTTTGACTGGTACGCATTGACTGGCACGCATTGACTGGCACACCCGAATAATTGCATGCTCTAAGTTTGGTATGCACTTTGCGACTCTTAATTTACTAACTGGGTCTTATCTTAGAACCTCTGGTTCCGACTTGACCCCCGCCAACTCCCAACCTCCACAAACACCCAAAACCCCCAGATCAAGTTCCATTTCCCTGGGACCACCCTCCCTGTCCACGTCTTGAACCCCGGAGCCTTAATCCCGGAGTTCCAGACACCCAGGTATTCGTAGATCAAGTCCGCCTCATAAGGGCATTGCTTTCCCAGAAAGCCCCCAAATCAGTGGAACCTGACACACACCATCTCTAATATTTTCATCCAATATTCCCTAAAAAGATACAAAGGCTACTTAGAATTCTAGTCAAAGTTCCTTGGCTTGCCTCTATCTCTAACAAACTATAAATAATTAAATATAACATTTAGCAGATCCAACATCTGCCTCATTGGTACTATGCTTTTCATATAACTTATCTATTTAGAAGCCAATGCTTACCAACTTTACATGTTTCCCAGCCTTTCTAAAAAATAACCTTGATCTAACCAAATAGCAATAGAACTAAAAATAGAAGAATAAATTTTATATAAAGTTGTGCTTCTTGAATATTACAAATTTGCCAATATATTCTCCAAAGACAGTGCTAAGAAACTACTTCTGCACTGCTACTATAATTACTAAATTAAATTGGAAAATAGTAAGATGTCTTTTTTGGGAAGATTTATAATATGTTAGAGATAGAACTCTGGGCCCTAAAGGATTACCTTAACAACATGCTTAAAAAGAATTTATATAATTTTCAATCTCTTTTGTGAATACTTCCATTCTCTTTGCAAAAAAAAAACAGATTTTTTTAGCTCTGCATCAACTACTACAGATTGAACTAGGTCACTAAGAAGAACTACTATCTTCTTTCTCTCATTAGTGATCTCATCAATTGCCTCCACAGCACCAAAGCTTATACAAAGATTAATCTTCAGTTTACATATAACAATGTTTAAATAGCTTTGGAACACAAATGGAAAACAGCATTTAGGATGTGGTATAGTTTTTTTAAGTACTTCATCATGCCTTTTAGAATGACTAACTCCTTTATTACATTTTAATATTTTATAATTAATATCTATCTTCTATGATATGGACAACATTTTTATCATTATATACTTGGATAATATCTTAATCTTCTCTGATTCATTTATAGAGCACTAAAAGCATATTCAATATATTTTAAAACAACTTTAGAAGTATAACCTGCATGCCAAACCCAAAAAGTGTGCATTTTATACCACTGAAGTTGAATACCTCAGCATTATTGTATCTTCTAACAGAGCTCAAATGGATCTAGCCAAGATCAAAGCAATAATCTTTTAGCTAAGACTACAGAACATTAAAAAAATATAATTCTTCTTAAATTTAATTAATTTCTACAGGTAATTCATTAACAACTACTCTGGCATCACCAAATGCCTTGACTATCTAACTTAAAAGAACTACCCCTAGAACTAGGACTCTAATTGTTAAAGCATTTTTAAACTTCTAAAAAATGTATTTACTTCTGCCTCCATTCTTTAATATTTTAATCCAGCATTATCTATTATTTTCAAATGCTTTGAACTATGTCATCATTAGTATATTATTGCAAATGAACTCTAATAGCAAGGACTTGCATCTCATTACTTTCTACACCTAGTCTATAATTTATATAGAAATTTAAGATTAGTGCCAGAGTTATGCACTAAAAAGATTGTGGAGAATAGAAAAGAGAATAGAACTATGAGTAAAATAGATAATATGGAAAAAATAAAGCAGGACTCTATTTTTAACCCTGTGAGTTTTCATCATACTTCATTATCATTCTTTCTGACTTGACTTAGCTCTAACTCTCTAAATATTTCCTAATTTTCTTTAATTTTCTTTATTTTGCCTCTTTACTATTTTTTTAACTCTCTATATTACTAACCACTCTATTTTCTCTATTTTTTCTTTCTTTTCTCTTCCTTTAATCTAGCTCTGATATCTTTTTTCACTTACTCTGTCTTAATTTTATCTTGACTCTATTTTTTAACTATTTAACTTCAATTCTACTTATACTAATTATTTATCTTCATTTCTGTTTCTTTACATTTCTGCTTTTTTCTATAACTTGCCTTTTCTTTTTATTCCTTAAAACCTCCTAAGCTATTTTTTAATATTAATCCTTCTTTGTATAAGTCTGTCTTTTTAGTAAAACTTAATTAGTAGGTTTTAGCTTAATAGAGTGAGCCTCTAGATTAATGAAATCTAACACCTACTTTATTTTCTTATTTCTTCACTAAATTCCTTTAGTTTTGCTTATCTTCTTCTTTTTTTTATTCACTTTACTTTATTTTAACTCTTTTTTTCTTCATCTTAACTCTATTTATTTCTCTCTACTTTACTTTTCTTTATTCACTAGTTTTTTTGTCTTATTTCTTGTTTTTATTCTAAATCTCTACTTATCTTAGTTTTTTTTTTGCTATGTATTCTAATCCATCTCCTTTATTTCTGATTTTACCTTTACTCTTAGTTTTCTTTTTTATATTAATTCTTTAATACAAGCTTTGTAGTCTATATTTCCTTTTTACAAAATTCAACTAGTAGATTTTTACTCAATAAGTTTGAATAAGCAGAATATAATAAGAGATTCTATAATAGCTAATGTTTTTTTTAAAATATATCAAAAAAGAAATACATTATACTAATTTATTTTCAAGTAAAACAGATTTAAGATGTTAAAAAATGCTTTTTTTTTCTTGAAAATATATAGATATTAAATAGTATAACATTTTTTTAAAAAAGTATTAACTAGCAGCTTATAATATGTTTTTTTTTATATTTGCAGATTATATATATATATTGATAAGACTCTGTTTATTTTAGTTAAATTCTAAGTAACTAACTATATATTTTTTATATTAATAAATTGCATAAATATATTATTCTCTCTTAAAAAACCTTTCTTTTAAAAGTTATTTAATTTAAATTGTTTTACAAATTCTAAACTATTATATCTCAATTCATCTGCTTTTTTGCTGTCTTTATAAAACTTTTCACTAGTTAAACTATGAGAGCTATTAAGAATTGCTGATTTAAAAGCTCATTTTAAAGTGAAGAATCATTAGTTAAAGGTTTAAAAAAGGTGAGAGATTTGAAAACTACAATAAAATGAGTTTTAATGTATTTTACAGTAATTTGAAGCTGGTAAAAGCATTAAATAAAGTAAGAATCAAGAATAATATAAGAAAATTAAGTAAAAGATTAGAGACAAATGAGTATATCAAGATTGAAGAATAAAAATAAGCATTACTTAAATTGGCATTTAATTATGCTTATTGCATTCACTAGTATACTCTTTATATATATATATTTGTTTAAGTACTGAGTGTGCTATATAGAGAAAAGCCAATTATTAAAAGCTTTTAAAACTAGTAGTAGAATTCAGCATATTTCTTTATTGAATATATAGTAATAAGCATTAAAGTATTAACTTTAGCAATATTAATATCATTCATATCATGTTATATAATGAAATCACAATTAAATAAAGTGGAGCACACTTATATATATAGCATAGTTTATTTAAAATACTAGTTTTAGCAACCATTAATATTAATGAGCATTTATACAGAAGTTAATGATAAAGTAGCTTATTATAGAATTTCTACAGCTATTTTTTAGTAAAATGAATAATATCAAATATTGGCCAATAAATAATTATGCTTTCTTTACAAGCAATATGAAAAAATATAAAGAATCTTGATCTAAAAGTTATTGACTTCTATTATTATATAAATAAAAATTAATATTGTAACTACTTTATTATCTACTCAAAGATGCAATCTTTGCTAAAGTTTCTAGATGACTTTATTGCCTTTACTTAGAGAGCTTACTCTAACAAGCAGCAATTAATGGTGATAAATTTAAATCATGCTTTACCTTTTTCAACTACTGCAATTAATATTTTTGATGAGTATTAATAAAGAATTACTATAAGTTAGTAGTGTTATTGTGCTTTATTTTATTAATCTTTTCTAATTGTATATTTTTATATACATAAAGTGTATATAAATATTGTATTTATTAATGGCTTAGCAATTAGTTAAGCAGTCTTGTTTTTTATCTTAATAGTGTAAATAGACAATTTAATTTCTAGATATATTCTATATTATACTTTAAAATATTGCCAGCTCATAATGTTATTATAATTAAGTTATTTGAATTAGTCTAAATAGAAACAACTATTCAAAAATTAGCTTTTACTAAGTTTTAAGGCTGAATTATACTTTACAAATGTTTTTTATGAAATAATAGAATTTATTAGTTTTTAATTAATGCAACCTCAATCATACTAAAAAAGGTTCAAATAATATAAAAAATATTATATATAAAGTAAATTATTGTCTTGGTCTAAGATATCCATTTTTTAATGACTCTAAGCATAAGCAATTAGCTTTTTGCCTTTTATTATAGAATTTTCTTCTTATATAATGCATAATAGTTTCTATCTATTTGAGACTATTTTTGCTTATTAAGCCTTCATTTTTTAGTTTCAAGAGGCTTAGTATAGATTTTTCTATTTTAGAAATATTTCTTCAATGTCTTTGATACTTTAATTTGATAATTTATCAATATTTCCCTTAGTTATTCACAAAATGCCTTTAAATCTCCTGTATCAGTGTAGATTAATCAGATGTTTCTAACAATATTAGGAAAATAAAGGCCTCTAATTGCTTAAAGAGTATTTGGATACTATTGATATAATTCCTAGATCAATGCAGAAGTATCATATTTTTTATAACTTTTAGGAAATGTCTTCAATTTTACAGTCTTTCTACTTGATCTTAAAAAGTCAACACTCTAAGATCCATTTCACTTTATATTCCTTTTTATTATTTATCAGAATTAAAAATAGTAATAGTTGTAGATATTAACTTAAAATTAAATTATTCAATGCAAAAGAAAGCCTTTTTATATTGAAGACAAAATAGAGCTGATTCATTTTACTAAGCAGTTTAAGTTAATAGACTAATAAACTTATCTGCTTTATTATAAAAAAAAGTCTTAGACAATAATGAGAGTATTAAATTTCACTAACCTAGAAGTTTACTCTGTTGAGCAAGAACCTATTAATTGGATCTTGTAAAAAAAAAAAGACTTATATAAAGGCCGCAGTTTAATGCTAGAAGTTATTGCTAAGAAATTTCAAAAAATAAAATAAAAGAATAAATTATGGAAAAAAAGTGAAAATATAAAGAATTAAAAATAAAAATAAGAAGTTAGTATAGATAGAATTAAAAGTGTATAAATAATGATATGTTAGTCTCAAACTATAAGATATGACAAAGCTCTTGATCATTAAAAAGTCTAAATAAATATAAACTTCTGCTGAAAACTGTAGGCAAATGATATAGCTAGAACACCTTAAAATTTCTTCTTCAACCCAGATTAAATTAGCCTTATTGGTAGCCTAAATGCTAAGAAATTAGCTTATCAGTATTTTGATTCAATGCATACTCAATTCTATTATATGATTATAATTATGTGATCATGCTCAGGTTTTGGAGATTATGTAATTTATCTCAGTGGAACTACAGATAAACTCTTACATATTAAGTATCATTTTGATTGCCTAATTAATCTGCACACAATTGAAGTTGTTTAAAAGCATTCTATAGTAAACTAATAAAGGGATCAGTAATTTGATGGGAAAAGCTAAATTTAGTTGTTGAGGAAAATTAAGCAGGTGTTGGTAAAATGCTTATATTTTGATAGGAAGGCCACCAAACTCTCTTGTATTTGGTATTACTAGGAAGGTCTAATTAATTTGCACCTGATAAAAAAAGTTTAGAAGCATTTGGAGATATTGACAATTTACAAAATCAAAGCACTAAAAATATTAGAGGACTCTCTTTTGGCTAAGAAAATTTATACCAAGTCTCTTGAGACTAGGAAATGAAAGTCCAATAACTAAAAAATAACTTAAAATAACTAAAAAATATCATGTATTACAGGGAGAGGAAATAATATAAATAGAGAGGAATTTTGTGACATTTAGCAGGTTGCTAATTGCCTATACTCAGAATTCCCAGGAAGTGAATATCTTAGGCTCAAGGCAATAATATATTTTAGATCAATAGTTTGATATGCTTTTTGGACCTTTTTTAAATGTAACTAAGATTGCATTGACTGAAAACTTAATGAACTCTTTTACTCACCTATTTATTTTATAAAAGTACTTTGTAAAGTGTAATTTAGCCCCAGAACTTAGTAAAAAGCTGGTTTATTTGTAATTGCCTCTATTTAGACTAATCCAAATAACTTAATTTCACATTAATAATAAATAAAGTTAAGATGGAATTGAAATAGAGTAAATATAGGTAAAAAAAGATATAGAGGCAAAACTAAATTAAAAAAGAAAAAAGAAAGAGAAAGTAAAGAAAACAAAATGGATGATAGTATAGAGGAGACAAAGAAATAATAGAAGAGTAAAATATAGAGAGATAAAGGAAATACAAAGAGACTTGGAAAGTTAGAGCTAAATCAAGTCAAGAGAAAATGAAGATAAAGTATAAGAGAAACTTAAAAAATTAAAAATAAAAATTGAAAGAGTAAAAGAAGGAAATAGATTTGGAAATATAAATATAGAGGATAGCTAAAGAGAAAGAAAGAAGATGAGAGGAGAGAGTGGAGATAAAAAAAATTAAAAAGATTAGCAAACTAAGAAAAATTATAGCAAGCTTATCACAACTCCACTATATTCTCTTAGATAAAATTATATAGACCTCCACCCTCTCTATTTCTGATACTCAACTATTATTGATTTAATCACCAAGTCTTCTTGTAGAGCCACCACCTCTTAATGACTGGACTATACTCAACTCTCTTTAATAAAGTTAGATTATGTTCTACACCACACAAATATTACTTTGCATAATTGCTCTACAAGTCTTAACTACCGCACAATTATTCCAATACTTAATCCCACTGATACTTAATCTCCTTTAGTGTATAATCACTTTTAAAGCCCAAGACGAACACACACCTTGACCATCAACCATCATCACTCCTTCCGGAGTCCTGATAGTTTTTGGCTATAGAGTAGTGTAAAAACCAACTGAAGCCCAATCCTCCTCAACCAAATAGCCGAGCTGCTCAGTTCCTTATCCTCTTCCTATGCACTCCTCTGAAGCAACATGTCCTTGACCAGAAGAACATCAGCCGCACAAGTTGCGAGCAATGCCAGCCAGGCCGGGACCCCAGATCACTTCCGACCCCTCCCAACACACTCAGACCTCAAATCACTAATGGCGATCGACACCAGCCTGGTCAGAACGGTACAGGAAGCCCGCAAATGGCTCGAGACCAAAGGCTGGATATTGGTGGCAGACCCGTATGACCGCACTAAGCTCACAAGCATCCTAGTAACAGCAGCCTTGGCATCGAAACAGTTGGAGCTCAAAATGACAGTCATTGCGATAGCTTTTATGCTTGAGGCTGATATTACTGACCATGTTTCAGACATCCTAGCATCAGCAGTAGCCTCAAAGTTCCTCAACCGTTTGAAAGGATTAGTTGACAAATTGGAATCATCGGTTGAGTTCCTCGCAGCAAGCAACACCAAGCGAGTGGAATCAACACTCTCCCTCAAGGAATCGTCAACAAAACTGGTGGCCATGACATCCTCGCTAAATACGGTGGTGGATAAACTCGAGAAGGCCTCCCCTCCAGCACTAACTCAACAAGCGACATGGGCATCGGTAGTGCATGGCCACCAGGCCCCGGATCACCCCAGTACTCCCTACATGCACCCTAGCTTAGCTCCACGGCCAGGCCCAGATGGGCTCCATGCGCTAACTCACAGAGAACACGCCAGAGTGCAGCAAAGGATGTACCAGAGTAGCTGAACCATTCTCATCACGGTAGATCGGGAGGATGGCGGTGCCCCAAAGGACCTCTCACACATGGGAACAACTAAGCTCAGAGACTACCTGAACCAGGTACTAGCCAAACTCGATGCGAAATCATTGGCGCAAGAGTGCGTTGAGGAGGGGGAAGTGACTCAACAGAGTGACAAGACAAGGGTGATAGGCCTGAAGCTGACAATGAGTGGTGCATACCTCCTAGAACTTGACTCAACTGACTCTGCCCAGAGGTTCTGCAATTACGCAGACAAAGAATGGATGGCTCTGGAGGACATCTTTGGCTACTCAATGGTGGTACAGCCCAAAACATATTCTCTGATCACCAGATTTGTCCCATGCAATGGCCCACTCAACCCCAAAGATGGCAACAGCTTAGCGACCATAGAGAAGGAAAACAACCTGCCTTGGAATACCATCACATCAGCTTCCTGGCTAAAGAAGCCGGCGCTGAGGTCTCCGAGACAGGAAGTTGCGATGCTCCAGATAATATGCTTGGATCCAGACACAGCAAACAAGATGATCAGGGGATGCATCTTCATAGGTGGTCACCAGGTCGTTATAAGGAAAGACATCAAAGAGCCGCTCCAATGCAACAACTGCCAATGGTATGGTCACCTCAGAAGTGCCTGCAAAGACACAGAAAACTGTGCAAAATGCTCAGAACCTGGCCACTCGGCGATGAGCTGCACCTCGGCCCGGCTCAGGTGCGTTTCCTGCGGCCCGTCCTCTTCTCACGACAGCATGGACAGATCATGCCCAATGTTCAAAAAGCTATGTGACAAGCTTGACACTTGCCTTCCTGAAAACTGAATGTCACTATTTCCTACAGACGACTCCTCTTCCTGGGCCACAGCTCTCCCACGCCAACCCATGGGGCACCAGCCTGACCCCCAGCCGCTGGCAGGTGGAGAAGCCGAGGAAGGACCACCGACTCAAGCAGCAGACAATGGCCCCCAGCCTGTGGATCCAACACCCTCACCACAAGCGCCGAAGGTCAGGGCCCCAAACAGGATGAGCAACCTGGATAAATTTGGGTTCACAATGCAAGCAGGGGGGAAGAAACCACGGAGGCACAATAATGCACCTGCTCCCTTCCAATGAACAGACACCAACCCAAGACACTGGAGAAAATCCGCATATAGCAGCAAAATATATGAAAATCAGACATCGCACAGGCCGCAATGCTGAACACCGCCAACCCCTCAGACTGGGACGTCCTGGCCATACAGGAACCCTTCCTGGACAGGGTTGGCAATACCAAGGCCACGGCCCATTGGAGAGTAGTCTACCCAGCCTTTCACCACAGAGATGGAAGCACATGCACCCACTCTGTGCTACTCATCAACACTAACATCTCAATAGACTCTTACATGACACTAACTCTCCCATCCACAGACATCTCAGCAGTTCGATTTAATGGCGAACATGGCAGCGTCTCAATATTCAACATCTACAATGCTTGCGAAAACAACAATACCCTAGCCGCCCTCGATATCTTCCTCTCCTCCCCAACCCTGCCCATCAACATCCCAGACTCACACCAGATAGTATGGCTAGGCAATTTCAACCGCCACCACCCATTATGGGAGACAGCTGATAACCGGTGTCTCAACAATGCTCCAAGCTTCATCTAGCCCCTACTCAATTTGATAGAGAAATTCGACATAGACTTGGCCCTTCCACCAGGGTTGCCCACTCTTCAGGCAATGTCCAGTAATTGGACTAGACTGGATAACGTCTGATGCACACACAGAGGAACAAGCTTGATCATCTCCTGCGAAGTTTCTCCCAGCCTCAGACTCCCAATTACTGACCACCTCCCTGTAGTAACTGTGATTGAACTACTGATCCCTCGAGCATCATCACTCCCAATGAAGGACTTCAGGGAGGTGGACTGGATGGTGTTTTGTGAAACCTTAGAGATGCGATTGAGCACATGCCTCCCGGCAGTGCGCCTGGAAACCAAGGGGAGTTTTGATGATGCCATAACAAAGCTGACCGATATTATTCAGAGCGTCATCGGGGATAACAACATTGTGCCCACCAAGAAACCGTGCCCATTCACCAAGTGCTAGTGGACAAAAGACCTCTCCCAGCTTAAGGCTCAGAGGCGACGGGCAAGCAATGAAGCCTACAAACACTGTGACCTGAAGGACCACCCAGCACACAAGGAGGTGGCCAGGCTTGCACGAGAGATGGCGAAGGCGATCAAATCCGCGAAGGAGGACCACTGGAAATTCTGGCTCAAAAGTGTTGATGCACGCCAAGTTTATGTCGCCAACAAATACGCAAATGCAGAGTCCACAGATTTCACATGCAACAGAATACCAGACCTGAAGGACACGTCTTCCACAGAGGAGCGGCTAGCAACCACCAACGAGGAAAAGGCGCAGATACTCGCTAAGTCCTTCTTTCCTTTGCCCCCCTTAGCTGTCTCCTCACCTAGTACGGTGTACCCTGAGCCCCTCCCTGACTCACCGTTCTTCACCAGAGCCCGCATACAGGAAGCCATTAAAGGTCTACAGCCATTCAAGGCACCGGGCCCAGATGGTATCTCTAATGTAGTGCTGAAGCGATGTGCAGACATACTGGCTAATCATCTCTACTATATCTTCCGTG
>QLON01001501.1:0-23569 GCA_003313675.1 Termitomyces heimii | reverse complement strand
TGCAAGGCCTGAATAATATATTTGTAGTGCAGATAATTGATATTCTTTATGAAATTTTTTTTTAAATTGAATAAAGTCATAAAGAATCATTTCTATCTCTATAAATTGAAGAAAGTTCTTTGATAAAAAAAATTAGATATTTATTAACTAATTAACTATACTTTACTCACTTTGATCCATTTCAATATGAGAGGAAGTATTATTCCCGGATTATAATGCCTTGTTTGTAAATAGCTATGAGCTTCAAGCCAAAACAGAAATTTCTGCTTCAACCAGTTATCTAGCTCTTTTATAATATTTCTGATCTATATTATATAATTCATTTAATTATTAATATATAAATAACTTTGCACCTACTATTTCATTTTTATTGTCAAAATTTGCTGCAGAAAACTGTGTTAATATAGAAAAATAATATCCTATTGCTTTACATGCATATTGAAGTCCTAAGGAAATATTTGTTTGAACTTTATCTTTGATATCTTCAATTTCTGAGTTTAAAGCAAAAGAAGTATGCAATTGACAGATATTGAATTTAAGGCCAGTATTCATAACTTTAAGATATGCACAAGTGATATTTTCTTGCATTTCAAAGCTAAGGTTTATAAAAAAACTTTAACTTTAAGCAGGATCTAGGAGAAAGTCTCAAAGGGATGTATGAAGTGGTGATATTGGAAAATTGTCTGTAGTACCACTAAATAAAGAACTAAGCATAGATATAATTTCATTTGCATCAAATTGTTTTTTTTTTTCAGAAAACATTGCAGCAGCAAATTTTTAAAGTACTTGATGAGGCTGAGGAGTTTAAACTAGGAAAATCCATGCTATAATATGATGAAAAAGGTGAAGTAAAACTTTATTTGTTTCATCAAAATGCATTTTTAATATAGCTAAATAAGCATTATATAATGGTATACCAGGAGATTTTTTAAGCTTTTGAATCAAATTATGCTGAGCCAATATTAATCTCAGCTGTGGTGCACTTGTTAATTCATGACACAATATAGCAGCACATTGAAATAATGTTTGAGCTGCTTTACAAACATCATCTACTATGTGAAGTATATTTTTTAGTTGATTTTAAACAAAAATGTGAATATCTTGAACAGTTTCTTCTGCATTGTCAATAGAAATGCAATAGGCAGCAATATCTTTTAAAACTTCTAAAAGTATTGGCTCTAAATAGCAAGTAAAGAAAAAGTGAATAAAAGATGGTAGCTCAGGCAATAAAATAAGCTTTTGCAGAAGATGAATAAGATAATGTTTTTGCTCTTGAGGACATTCATCTAATGCATCAATAATAAAAATAAAAGGCTGACTACTTTTTAAATTAATTAATCCTTTAATTAACAAATTATTTTACTGATCAAGTATATCCAAACTTTCTCACTCAGAATTATTCAGAGTATGGAAATAATCAAGATACTTTGAGCTTTGCTCAGCAAGACATTTAGCCCATATAGGTATAAGTTGTAATGAAGAGCATTCTGCTACTTGCTAATTAAATGAAAAAAATGAAACAATTAGCAAGATTTTTAGATAAAAGATCTTTAGCTACAGAATGTGCAATGGCTGATTTTCCTGTGCCTGCTGCACTATGAAGAAGTAACAATCTTTCTGAAATAGGGCTCAAAGCCCACTTTTGAATTTTTAAAAGAAGAGCTTTGCATGTTCTAGGAAAACAAGCATTTGAAGTACCAGGACCTACACTTTTTGCATAATATAATTTGTCAATAAGTAGTTGATCATCTATAGCTTATTAGCATATTGATTATAACATATCACAATTCTTACTTATTCCAACAACATGGTCCAAAACTTTGAAAACTGTAATTTGTGTATTTAAATGTTGAATGGACTTTATACATTCAACATTTGCAACAATAGCTTTTTGATAAATAGTTATTTCTTAAATTGACTTTTTTAATAAGTGTTGATTTGAAAAAATCTTTAAAAATTGTATATAATTCAGTGTAAAATTTATGTACTTAGATTGTCTTGTGAAAGTGTTGTTAAAAAATAAAAACACTAATAAATTAGTAGCAAAAGGACTTGATAAACCTGCTGTTGATTTGAACAAGTCTTATAAAGATTTTGATTATTCCAATCTGCAACAAAAAGGCAGGCTTGACCAATTTCTTCCATTAATGTAAGAAGAATTTCATTGTGTTGCAGAAATGTTTCAAATTTCTATTAATTATATAAGTTTCTACAAAAATAAAGTGATGTTTTTCATACTTAAATTGAACACAGCATTAGCAATAGGATTAATCTGGCAGTATATGAATTATTTAGCTGTAAATCCAAGTATAGACTTACTGAAGAAATTACAAATCCAATTTTGAAAAAAATATTGATATAACTCAAAGCTCTTGTTAATCTTCTAGTAAATTTTGCAAATGTTTAATATCAATCTTTCTGCTATCAAAGTAATTATCAATGGCAACTGCAAAAACCAAGACTGGTTTATTTGCTAATCTGCCATCAATACATTCCAATTTGACTAGAACAAAGCTATTAATAGTATAAACCAGCAAATAACACTATCAGCCTACCATTATATTCAGCCTTTCCAACCAAAACCTCCAATTGTATGCTTGCTTGAGCAAGAAGGCTATTAGCAAGTTCTTTTACAAAATTCAAATGCCTAATTTTCCACTTTACAAAAAGCCTAATGTGCAGAGTAGTATCTGTTCTAAATAAACTGAAAGAAACCTCAATTGTGTTTTGAATTACCTGTTGAACATTACTCACAAAGGATACTTCATAGTTATATGATTGTCAACAAAAGTTAACTCATATGGTCCAATTTTAGGATTGTCAGTAGACAACTCTACATATAGCCGATGCAAGCTAGAGAACTTTGGATTGGTAGCATCAGGAAGATGGTAACCATGAAGGTCTGTAATACAACAGGTTCAAAGCATGTTCAATTATCTATTATCACTAAGACTTACATGTCACCCAAACATGAGCCCACCTTTGATCTTCTACTTGTTGGGGAACAAACGCAGTAGAAGTTTGCTTTGATTGAATGTTGGTTTCATTCCTTGTGGCCTTAAGGAAGCATAACAAAAATTAAGCTACGAAACACCAATAAACCGAGTTCCTCACGTTGCTAGTCTCAACGTCATGCAACAATTGCATAGCCAACAAATCAGACCAATCACTAGCATTTACACTGATTTCGAAGACTAAGACAGGAGGTTTGGTCACTTCAGAGGTCGCAGGAGTCAGTGTTACTGAAAGAATAGCATGCTCAACATATACACACAATTCTTGCAAAGAACATACCTGGCAATTCTGAGTCATGAAGAGCAGACTGGAGTTGCTTTGTTGTTTGCGCGAGAAGAATGTCATGTATAAGAGCTTTTGCAAATAGTTTTATTTCAAGAGTAGCTGGGGTATTGCAAGAGCTGGACAGAGTCAGATGTGCGATGGCATACGTTCAAAAACTCACAACTGAACAATGGAGGGAGTACATGCATCTTTGCTAAGCAAAGATAATGTATAGGGCGGAATGTTAGGCGCATTCTGAATCGACAATACAGCGTATAAGAGACGTGAACTTCCTTTGGAGAACCTCTTTCGGAAGGCTTCGGGCAAATCCACGGCTTTCAGATCTAGAACAAAACAAGTCAGTGTCTACTTCTTAGGCTTATCAACACTTATAGGTTAATTTGAAATGCATGTTATACTTGATCGATGACTGAACTGAGAAGTACTTGTTGAAGTTGTGTGGAACCAGGGTTGCGACTTACTAATTACCTAGCAGCAGCTTTCTCACGACTTGCCACGTCTCGTGTCAACTGTTCCATCTCTTCATATTGACCCGGGCGGAGTTGATTTAGTATGGATAACTTGATGTGCGTGAGCATATTTAAATTTCAGATGCGGGGGACGCTATCCAGCCAGGCATCTGAGCGGGAAGTTCAAGGAAAGAAGAATGTCTCTAAGTATTGTTCTAATGCAGACTGAAAGGAAGCTTGCTGATTCTGTAGCTGAGCGGTCGCTTCATACTGTTGGACATCGTAAGCACCTGGAGTTTTTAATGACCGCGTAGGGTCGATATACTTTTCATTTACACTCAACGCTACTCTTAATATGAACATTCAGATATATATATGCATAGTGTCGAAATGTACTACCCTCAGTCAAGTACACGACGATTGAGGGTGAGTAAACATATGTACGAGAAACAGACTCCGTACATACCAAGAACCAGATCTGAGTACTTACTCGTGTTCTCGGCGTTAACTTCTAACACATACATCATTATATTTTCTGCCTTTGATTGACCTATCTTATCATTTATTGTCTTAAGTGTTCAATCTCCTCCCCTACTCTAACTGTAAGCAATTATTAGCACATCCGGTCCGCCTATTACTGATACTGCTCAAATGATCGAGTCTAGTAGTAACGAATGACTGTTACCAGTTATATGACAGCGGCAGTTATGATGTGAAAGAACACTAGGACTATGAGTAGAATTTGAAGGCGTCGCTCTCTTCCTGAAGGCGACGGCAAAGATGCATATCTGATACTCAGATGATGATGATGATGAATGACATCTGTTTAACGCCAGCAATCTACAATACAGAGCTAAGAGACGGGCCGGTAGGCCGATGTAAAGTACCTTGTACAGGGTGTAGCGTTGTTGTGTATCAATTGTATGTAATATCGTAGAGTAGAACTTTCCTCGCCAAGTTTGTGGTGGCGAGCGACAAGAACGAGTTGATGCCATCCGAGAGCATTGGTCTAACCGATATAATAGAGAGCTTTACTGAGTATGAGCCAGACTCTCATGATACCGAGTCCGCCAAATTTCTACGAATACCTAAATGTATTGATTCTGGGTTGAAAAGCGCTTAGTAAATACCGCAGACACATAGGTCGACTACCACATTAGCAAGGGCATCTTGAGTAGAGCATGCTCATAAATATTAACAGCAGAAACCTATGATGTATTCGGGGGATGAATTTCTACTGATCAGGATTCGTCGACTTGAACCCATCACTTGCGGATGAGAAAGGGCATGAGCCCTTAACCAGTCTTAGATCTTGAGCTATCGTGATCAGACGAAAAGATTAATTACGTCTAACCGAATCCCGGCATTTAGCTCAAGTCACTGTAAATACAGAACAACCGGATCTGTGGAATCTACTCTTTTTCACGCTAGCAGCTCCTCAGTGGCACTAACAGACAGTACATACACAAGAAACCAAAATTGGCGCCATGAAAGTCAAGACCGACCGTGTGCGTTATCTTCCCGAGTCTCAAATAAAAGGTCTGCTCTGGGAATATGGGAAGATGTGGTCTCGGTCGCGAAGCCTGAGTCATATCACTGTGGAATTGTGAGATTATCGATACTATGTTGAGAAGGAAGAATCAGAATGTTCCGAATTTTTGTATGACAAATGATCGAGCTCACATTGACACTTGTTGTTTGATGAAGTCGAGAATTAGCATGGGTTTGCTTAGACGAGTAGACGAAAAGTCTGGTCAATGTTTTGTTTTCTACGATGTGATCTGAGAGTGAGGCGATGTGTCTCTTGCTTGGCATCATGTACCGACTCAGCAGAAGTCTGGAGTACGCCTTATTGTGTGCATATGTCATGCTTTATTCGAGCTCCGCGACTTGACATTTTCTTTTCTTTCTCGCCTTGTTGTGAAATTTTTCAACAAGGGGCGAACCACCGGTGATCCCTGTATGTATTCATGTCCGACTCATTGTCCCAAAAGGGATGAAGTGGCTGTTCGCCGGGTGAACTCGTTCGACTCTTCCCTCAATATACGAATGTCTACTGATTACTGAAATCATATAGATTTCGTGCCCTAGCATCTCTGATCATTCAGGACGTTATTCAATTTCGCTCGCTTGAGCGATGGTTTCCCGGGGAACAACAATTTTGGATAGATTAAGTCACATTTAAGAATCCGACAAACAAAAACGGGCACTATATATACATGAACCAACCCATGACGACTTTGAACTACAGACTCCTTCAAACACGATGTTTTCATCGTTATCTAGCCTTGTCCCAAAAATCCTGAAGCGACGACGTCAAAGATATATTAAACATTCCAATGTCGATTCAGTCCTGCCACGTCTTACATCCGACCACGGAGATGACAAATTCAAGGCATTATCAGCGCAATTCCGCGTAGATGAAATCTCTGCGACATCTCCGGCAATCTCGGACTTACGCCATGCCCCACTTCAAATTACGCTTTGTCCCTCTGAAGGCAAAGTGAAAGACAGATGCATACTCGGTGGCTTAAGCCTACCAGAGCAAACATCTCATTCACTACTATCGTCGGTGGAGTGCGTCGCCAAGGTACTAACAACTTCACCGAGGGATTCCGTTATTGAAGATACCGAGGACGTCGTTTTAGAATATTCTACAGTGTCACTGGAAGATGCCACATCGGACGAGGAGACCTCGACTCTGCTTCCAATATCCACACCTCCAAAGCTACCATCAGCATTGCCTCTCACTTCTGCTCTCAAGTCAACCACAGGAAGCGAACCTGGAACGTCAGTGAGCAAAATTATTTTAGACCCTATCGCGAATGATACAGCCTCGGGCTCGTTTGACCACCTCGCATCCATACTACCGCTCCGGCCTACTTCTGGAAGTCCATTAATCACTGAAATTTTGTCTCTCTTTGATCCTCTGTACACGGGCTCGCTGTCATTAGACCTCGAGATGTCTCCTGCCAGGCAGTATCATGATTTTTTTACGCATCAAAAGGACTCGGAAGATAACGTACTTGTTATTTTAGAAGAGGAAAAATCTATGATGAATTGCTTGGAATCAGGCCTGGACAAAGATCCTGCCTCTTCGGACAGTTATTCAAAGGCAACTATCAATCCGGAGAATTGTCCTTCAAACAAAAAGTCCAGCTTTTTCGATAAAAGTTCCTGTTCCATCATCGACACCCTTGAAACAGTTGTCGCGCCATCAGCAGCGAAATCTGTATCCTTTGAGCCGCCCCTTAGACTCCTCGGTGGAATGCTTTCAAAATGGACACATGACTCAGTGAAGAGATATGAAGACGGTGACATCATATATCGCAAGAGGATACAAGACCATTGTATCGTTGAATGGCGCCGATATCGTGTCAAACTGCGGGACTTCTCTGGCAACAGACATGAATATGTCATTGTCAAACTCGAACACGTAAAGAGCAAAGAAACCCACTTCATCCGCTTCGAACGATGGAGGAGGGATAGATATATCACATTCGACGGAAAGTCAGGACGCACTATAGATTGGAGTCCAGATCTAGACCAAGTCACAATATTGGCAGATTGGGTGGCCTCAGATGAGGAAAAAGACACTTTGGTCGACAAACGAGTCTTTGGTGAGGATGAACACCGACTGAACCTATTGGATATCTATCTAGTCGCTCGCTCAATTCTACAAATCCCGGGGAACTCAGTTGAGTTAGCCGGAAGGTCCAGCCATTGGTTTGCGGTGATGTTTTCTAATGTCCTTGACCAGGATGTCGACAAGATAGAGCGTAAGTACAGTTTTAAACGAGGAAGATTGGCTCTTATCCGCTGGTTACGGGAATCGTCTCGAGAAGAACGCGACTATGCCCTTATGATGATTCGTGGCTTTCGTAGTGAGCTTGCTGCAGAAAGGACAAAATATTGTGTCAGTGCATTCAACTTTTTTGCGACGAAGGACTCACATGGTGACAATGGTGACATCTTTTTAGATTAAATAAAATCGGTTGTAAACTGATGACTTGAGGGCTCAAGCGAGCTTGAGAAAAAAGGACTTCCATTGTCAAGTTCTACGTGACGACTGAAAGATGATACGAACCTTAACGAGTATATAATACTTGATGTTTATTTACGGAGATATAGAATTAAACAGTTAATTGGCCAATTTCTTATGTTTTGCGACCACTGTTAGTAGAATGTACGTTAGAGAAAAGCAGCTGATTATGGATCCAACCAAATGGTGAGGAGTGTTGTCAATGAAGTTCTCCGTAAGACGTTTGAGAATATCCGACAAGAAATTTTGGTTTCCCTGACGTTTATTGACTGTAGATCGTTAAAAATGCTGGCATACTTAGGAGTATATCCCTGACTCTTTAGAGAAACGTTGAAATACGGTGTCTTATAAACTTGAATCAATACGCTTCAATCAAGGATCTTTCGCTCGAAAGTCAGAAATATCTCCTTTTTTCAGAAAGCTTCCGTAATCCATGAAGTGTGGTACACTCTTGAATTGAGCCAAATGATACACTATTATTATCTAGTGCATTCTATGTGCTTTGATCGCATTTTGTCAGTAGTCCTTTTGGTAATAAGGACAGATACGCAAGGTCTCTGGCTATAGGTTTCACCGTGGTTATTGATGAGCCTCACCGTTTCAGTCTTCTGTCATTATAACTACACAAAGCATGACAAGGATAAGAGACCCACATTGGATATTGTTGATGGTCCATCCACAACAATATATACCATTGTCGAAACCCTTATTGTTTCTGTGTGCTCCATCCCTACTAGTGATATAAGGACTCCCTCAAACCACATCCCGACTTGTTTTGTTACTGCGACTAGTATCTACTAGAATGCCATCACTCCTATTGAAATTTTTTACTCCCTTCAAGCCCTCATTCAACCCTCCTTCGATAAAAACTTCCTCAACACACGGCCGCAGAGTGCATTTTGTCGATGATGATGCTGAACCATCGCCAAGTCACCAAGATTCGAAGAGCAACTCCAAAAGTCGACTTTTATCCTCTGCCGCTCGAAGTTGCAATCTTCGAAATCTATCCGAGCGGTTGAAATCTATGATTCAAACTGTAAACCATGCAAACAAATCTGTCAACTGTTCTTCCACAGGAACGGCGTTGAAATCTGTTCAACCGAAGCTCACTCGTCTCTTCATCGGTTCAATAACGGCCAATCCTGAAATAAACGACGAAGATGCGACCCACGAATGCTTACTCCCTCCGAGTCCTGATATCACGTCCAACGAACTCGGAACGACACTTATATCCGACCAGTCTCGAGAAGAGCCGAGCTCAACTCATCCACAACCTGTCTATGGTCCTCTGCCGAAGGGCCGCTCCGAGGCAATCACGACCTGGATAGAACAATCGCTAGACGAGTATGCCGAACCACCAAAAAGCGAGTATAGACACTGGGTGCACACTCAGCGTGTCGTCGAGTGGCGCCGTTACCGCTCCCGTCGTAGGATCTCGAAATCACGAATCGGCGGCTCTGAGAGACATGAGATTCTCGTGGTCAAGCTCATAGGTCCGAACGATGCGGAGGGCGTGTTTCTGCGATTTGAGCGTTACAAGCGAGATCGATGCATGGACTGTGCGAAGGGTAGGAATTATAGCCCGTTGGACTGGCAGCGATGGTATCCGGATGATCGGGTTACGATGCTGGATGGGTGGCCTGATAGGCATCGGTATTTGCGGTGCGAGGAGCAGGTTTTTAATCGGAGGGAGCATCAGTTGTCGTTTATGGACCTTTTGATTGCAGCTCACTTGGCCGTTGAGGCTCCGTGGACGGATTTTTGGACCAGGCATGATCATTGGTTTGCTGTATTGTTGGGGAGGATACTAAATGGGAAGATGGAGAAGACGCATAGGCTTAAGCAGCCTGTTGCGTTTGGCGTTATTGAGAAGTACGGTGAAACCAGGGGATGGGATTGGTTCCGGATGTCGACTAGGCATGAACGCCGTAAGATTATTGAGTTAATCCATTTGTGTAGTATTGTTCGTCATCGAGAAAAGGTTAGATTGGTGAGTCTGTCGCCGCCTGAACAAAGAGTTCCATGTTGACCAATAGTTCCCAGTTTCACGAAGATCGAAGCAAAGTGGAAGAAGCTCAATCTGGCGGGCAGATATCCAAGGAAAGACCTGAAGCTGAGGAGGCAAAGGATAACGTAGGGGAAAAGACAGTGTCAAAGTAGACAATGATCACGTCTATGAAAGTTGTATTGCAATTTTGAATGAGTATCGACGATGTAACTGTTAGGTCACCACAGTCCCTATCTTATCTCGACTGATTTCACCTATTCCTCGTGATTTTCCTTATTGTCTTTCACCTCGCCGTACCGGCTGCCCTTACTACCGAAGTATAATAACCTAGTCTTTCGTATATACTGTAGACCTGCAATCAAAGACTTACAACACTTATATAGATTGACCTAAGACTCGTGTGACGACACCGTGATTTCACGCTGCCGTTCCAATAGCTATCTTGAGCTCAAGAGATAAGGAAGAGTAAGGTAAGTGTTGTTACTCCAGCAGATCACGAGTTAGTTATAGAAGAATTTGCGGCACCTAAGTAACAGCTTATAAAGTTTCTGTTGATTTAAGGATCTTGTAACGGACATAGAACGTACATAGATAGTGACGCATAGGAAATGCACATTCCTTTGAAAAGAGTCTAAGAGCCATGCACAGAACAGTCGGCTACAATTACTTGTTCCTGAAGTACATCCCAAGAACTAGGTATACGAGAAGACTATCAAACAAAAAGTAACGCTACAATTAAGAAAGTGGAATGTACAAATCGTAAAATACACGAGCAAGGATCCATCTATCCGAAAAAAAACCACAGAGTCAAAGCGGTCCTTACGTCTACGGCTCGAGCTCAACACTCTTCAACCTCTCATCCAACCAACCCTGCTCGAACCCTAGCTTTCTAGGTAGCTCTTCCCACCATTTCTCCCGTGCTTCTCTACATTTCTGGCCAAACTCTCTCCAGCAGTATTTGCAAGTCCTCTCTCTATTCTGTCGAACGGCCAAGACGTTCCATACGAACTGTGCGTAGCCTACGGGATTCTCCAACACCTGTATCTCGAGCAGACGAGCCGCGGTCTCCTTGAAGAAACCAGAGCACTGTGAAGGGCCTGGAAGGAGTAAGGACGATCCGACAGGCGCTCGACCTGTTTTACGCGGAATGACTTCTGGTGGGCGGATGCAGGTTGAGCCAAGGGAGCGGATGGAGAGTAGGAGAGAGACGATGGAAAGATGGTTGTGTTCCTTGAGGAGCGCAAAGGAGGATCCATCGCTATCGTTTAGCCGTGTACGTTCGGGCGGAGGCGGGGATATTGGGGAGACTGGAGAAGGGGACATAGGAGACGTAGGGGACATTGGAGGCGATGCAGGATCAGTGGTAGGAGGGAGACGAACGCCAAAAACTTCGCCGGCAGAACAGTCGTTTGTGAGCATGGCCATTGCGGCGGGGAGGATGGAGAACGCGCCGACTTCGCGTGCGAGGTTGATGATTAGGGCTCTGTCCCATTCCCATTCTTCTTGTTCTTCGTCGGGGGAAGGCGGGGGAGTAGGGAGGTAGCGTTGAGGACGGACTTTGTCCCATCCGGCGAGGGTGGTGGGGTAGCGCACTTGGAGAGCGGCGATGGCGTGTGTGCGGAGAGCAGAAGCCTTGGTGAGTGTGGCAACGCGTAATGCGCCTTCCAGGGCGTGAAATTTGTCACGAGTCGCTAGCGGGAAGCCTGAGAATCGGAGTTTTTCGAGATCGCATAGCGCAGTGAGGAAGTGTTCGAGGTCAGTGGGGGAGGCAAACGGCACTTCGAGGACTGGGCAGCCCTCTACGACGTCTGTATTACCGTCATTCATGAGTCCAATTCTCTTCTCAAACTCCAGGGATTGAGAAGTGAGTGTGCGCTTGTGTAACTTGAAAGCCCTTTTGTCAGTGATGAGGATGATGTTGCCGTCATCCAGCCATGTTGTACCGCGAGCCTGTGGTGGTATAACGTGTTTGTTGGCAATGTACCGTGCAAGTTGGCCAGGAGGTGCGTACTGCAATGCATGGCGAGCCATATGCATTGACGGTCAAAGACAAGTTTAATTGAACAATAACGATCAATTGATCCTGGGCAGTCACGAGGACTTAGGGCATACATGTTCCTTACTGTTGGAGACGAGTGACCTTGAGGTGCGAATTCTTACGTCTTTTTCTGGAAGCACATGTTAATGTTACTTTGGCGGGTCGTACTGCACGTAGAGAACTCATGGAGGAATCCTGTTCTCTCTCCGATCACCAACAAGACTCCTCTCAGCTAGTGACCGGTAGTCTCCGTCCTCCTAAACCAACAAACGGTGCTTCAGGTGACTTGGCTCATATGTCCCATGTCCACTTACACTGTTTGCAGACTTGCGAGGAGGTTTACATACATACACACGCCTCGTTGTAGTCTTGCAGCATCAATGGATGATCAGTCACGGACTCTTGCCTTTGTTCTCAGTGCCAACGAATTTTTGATTCTTTGTCTGGTTCAAGCGCAACCATATTGTCATGGTCTCCAAATCAGCCAAACTTTTCATCTGGGACACAAAGCGCACTCGCACGCAAATCAAACGCGCGCGTTTCAGTTTTTCATGTGAATCAAGCTAGCCCAACACACATGGTCGATCGGTATAGAGAAAGTGTGAACGAGAGAATCACATATTGATCTCGCCTGATTTAGATCCCTTCACCGACTTGTAGACTGAACCCTTAGACCTCAACGTTTCAACCCTAGGCCATACCCTTAAACGCGTGTGCGTATGCTTCTCCTGCTGCTTCAGACTCCACTCTGACATTGTCTCCGTTCAAGTGCCTTGTCCTGACGTTTTGTGAATCTTGTGAATCGATACCAGTCAAACTTGGGTGTGTACATAATGCCGAAGGCAACCGGAACGTCTTCGGGGAAAAGAAGCCTTGGAAGTGAATAGGTTATACACGCTTGACACCAATGATGAACCTGTCACAGAGTTGTGGTAGTATGACTGATGGTACATTGTTGATGTTACTCGCAACCTGCTTGTCGTCTTACCACCAAGTCTGAGCACTCGAGACAGTCCGCCAAAGCCTTTAAATCTCGTCAGCTCATCTCTTTCTGATCATGTCTGGGTTGCGGAACACCATTTGTTCTATAAGCTCCAATCCGGACATTTCTGGTATTGGCGTACGAGCTGCAGTCTATATACAGAATTTTCTCAGTTTTGTGCCAGCAATTGCAGCCCTTAGGGATGGCAAGGTCACATTTACTGAACTTGAAAGCTTGGAGGCTCAGTCCACTGCAATACTCATCACCGCTTTGGCCATTCTCATCTCAACTGTCATCCAGGCTCACAGGGACAATGGCATTACAAACTATCATGCTTCAATTGTACTGAATCTTAGCTGGATGAATAACACTAATATGTTCATCTATTTCTTCCTTTATGCATTCCGAAGAGCACATCTCACAGCCCAACAGAGAAAGGATGAAGATGGGTCACTCAATGATGTTGAGTGGGTTGCTAGAAGGCCTCATCATTGGTGGATTAGTTGGGCACTGAAGACCTTGGAGGTGTTCTCTTTCTTGAAAAAGAAAGAGAGAGTAAAACACCAGACAGATGAGCAGGAAATCACATCTCAGGAGAATATGAATGAAAACTTGGGGGTGGATCAAGAGGCTGGGAATTCAGATTTACGGTTACAGGTTCAAACTGGAGGTCAAATGAAACAAGCGCTTCACCAATTACTATGGGCTGAGACAAAGCAAGTCCTGGTAGATCCTGTGATTATCATTGGCTCGTTACATTTAACATTCATGGCTGCTATTGGCATCTGGTTTTGGAGCCATCCATCCACTTTTGGAAGTTCAGATCCATGTTACTTGTCAGAAGTAACAATTTTTGTCTTGGGTATAGAAGTGCCACTTGGATCAGAAACATTGAGAATATGGTCCATTCTGGTTTACAGCATTTTGTTAATCCCCATGTTCAACCTCATCATACCTATTTTGTTCTTTGCAACTTTCCTTGCTTTCAAAGACAAAGGTCAAAAACATTTTATTGAACGTCATCAAGTAATAATGGGATTAGGAGTTCTTAGCCTAATTGAAGCTATAATGCTCATTGATACTGAAGTGACCTTGGTAAGAAATAGGCATTTAGTTGGATCAGGCGAGGATGATTGGACATTTGGTCAGACTCTTGCTATTCTTGTGCTGCTTGTTCCTTCACGTGATCTACTTCAATCAATATTTGATCAAGGTGCTCGAAAGCAAAGAAGGCGTCTTTTGCTTAGTGCAGTCAATGGAGCTAAAGGTATGGTTCAAGTATTGCTTGACCTTGGAGTCAATAAACGTGATCTCAGTAAGCAAACTTTGAGTACACATATCCACAGGACTGATTATTACTATCTACGCAGATGCGCTGCTTCGAAATAGATCTGAGAAAGGGGATTGGGAAATGATGAAACTATTATTTGAAAATGGTGCCAATCCTGATGAACCAAGTATGTTTTCTGGATTCAGATTATGCAAAATATTCTTGCAATATTGATAAATTTGATTGCAGACAAAAAAGGAGAAACTGCATATGTTTTAGCTACAAGGCATGACCATCAGAATCCTATATCTGTTTTTGTTGATGATGCCATGTATGTGAACAAGACAGGTAATAATATGTCTATTTTTATGATGAAGTATTACTGACTCTGATTGCAGATATAAATAAGCAGATTTATCTGGCTGCAACCTTAAATTATACATTTTCAATGGAGTTTCTCCTGAAACATTATGTGGATAGAGAGGGAAAAGATGCAAATAAGTCTGGATCACTCCATTATGCAGTAATAGAAGGTAAAAATGAGGTTGTCAAACTTTTACTAGAGCATAATGTAGATGTGCATGTTAAAGGTAAGGTATTTAATAATGAAATAGTTTTTTACAAGACTAAAATTCTTTATATAGATGACTTTAAACAGACTGCACTTTTTTTGGCAGCAATAAGGGGAAATAATGAAGCTGTTAAGCTTCTC
The DNA here is from genome assembly GCA_003313675.1 of Termitomyces heimii. Classification (NCBI taxonomy): domain Eukaryota; kingdom Fungi; phylum Basidiomycota; class Agaricomycetes; order Agaricales; family Lyophyllaceae; genus Termitomyces; species Termitomyces heimii. Next base: position 8,768 of record QLON01001501.1, on the reverse strand, counting down.
CTTGAACATAATGCAAATATTGATGCTCAAGGTAAAATACTTATAAAAATTAGCTTTTACAAGACTAAAATTGTTTTAGACACATTAGAACAGACACCACTCCATTTAGCAGCACAAAATGGACATCAACATACTGTCAAGCTTCTTCTTGAGCACAATGTAAATGTACATATAAGAAGTAAGGTATTAAAATCAGGTGTTTTGCAGAGCTAATAATCTTTTCCAGATATTCAAAAGCAAACTGCTCTTCACCTTGCAGAAGCAGAAGGACATCAAGATATTGTCAAGGTTCTATTTGAGCACAATGCAGATATACATGTAAAAGGTAAGGTATTTTTATTGTCAGCTTTTGAAAAATTAACAAAAATACTTTTGCAGACAAATATGGGCAAACTACACTTCATTTAGCAGCATTAAATGGGCATCAAGATATTGTTGACCTTTTTCTTAAATGGAATGTTGATATACATGTCAAAAGTGTGTGCTCAAAAGTCAAACTCACTTCAGAACTAATTTTTTTTGCAGACAAGAATCAGCAAACTCCTCTTCATTTAGCAGCATGGAAAGGGCAACAAAATACTGTTAAGTTCCTTTTTGACTGCAATGCAGATGTTAATATTCAAGGTGAGATATTTCTAAAATCAAATTTTATTTTGTTTACAGCATTTTAATAGATAAGGATGAAAAAACTGCTCTTCATCTAGCAGCATGTGAAGGACATCAAGAAACTGTAAATTTTCTTCTTGTGCATGATGCAAATGTGAATATGAAAGGTGACACTTGATTTCCTTCTATAGCTTGTTTTATAGTGATAATGCTTTTGCACACAGACAAAGATGGACAAAGTGCACTCCACATAGCAACAAAAAAAGGACATCTTGATACTGTCAGGCTTCTTCTTATGCACAATGCAGATGTAAATATTAAAGGTAAAGTATACATTGAAACTAGCTCTACAGGATATTTTATGGTTTTGCAGATAACAATGAACAAACTGCACTTCATTTAACAATAACCAATCCATTTATGGGGTTTGTAAATGAAGAGCCTCAGATTGCCAAACTTCTTCTTGAATACAATGCAAATATACATGCCAAAGGTAAAGTGCTTGATAGATTTAGCAATGTTACAAACTTATTGTGTTTTTATAGACAAGAATCAACAAACTGTATTACACTTAGCAACAGAGGCTGGACATTGGATAATTGTTGAGCTTCTCCTTCAACACAAAGTAGATGTATATGTGCAAGGTAAAGTATCTAATTGATAAAGTGTTTTTAGAAAATCTATAGTATTTCATGCAGATAATCTTGGACAGACTCCTCTCCATTTAGCAGCAAATAAAGGAAAGCGAGTTATTACTGAGCTTCTTCTTCAGCATAATGCAGATATGCATACCAAAGGTGAGAAATGTAATGGATTTAGCTTATACCTTATAAAACTTGTTTTTTTTTTTAGATAAAGAAGGGTACACTGCCCTTGATTTAGCCAAACTGAAGGGACATCAGTATATTGTGGAAGTTTTTGAAAATCATGCAAAGAATTGTACAAATAGTTAGAGTTAAAACAGTTTTGATTATTTTTTTATTCAAAATGTTTCTCACATCCAGTCAAGATTGATTACCATTATAAATAGTCATGAGCCCACACTATCTGATGCATTCAATAATTTGTGTTCACATTTGGAGTGTGCTGCTGTACAGTTAAGAGTATATGTTCAATACAAGCTTATAAATACAATCAACTATTAATATTTTTGTTCCAACACTTTTCCAGCTAAGAACATATTCATTTGGATGAATCCCACAATCACCACTTCCCCACCGACTCACCCTGTACCCACATCCCAATGCGATTCCTTGTATCACCCACACACCACCATTTTTCTATCATTTCCTCGTTTATATCGAAATGGCTCCCTGGCACCAAGTCAAAAAAGTCGAGATTACCAATACCTGTATTTGTTTCAGGGTCACAGAGTTGTACTGTGGATGGACAATTGGAGTGAATGTCAGAGAGTTAGAGAGAGATAAGATAAGAAGAAACTGGGGTCCACTCACTGAGCTGCGCATCAAACGGTGCTCCGATTTGAAAAGTGCTGAATCCAGGGCCAAGTCCAAGAGCGGCAGCACCACCTTGTGTGGCGAGGTACAGCGCACCCTTCCAGTCTAACACAGGCACATCCGGTTTCACATCTCCACTTTTCCCCTTGTTGTTGTTGTTGTTGTCCATCTGTGCTGATCCTTCCCGCATCCGTGCAACACTAACAGCCCACCTCATTACATTCATCACATCTAAACTGTAACCACCTGCTACATCTGTCCCGAGACCAACCGTTACACCTGCCTCAAGCGCCTCTTTTAGTGGAAAGGGTTCAGAGGAGAAATACGCATTGGATAATGGACAGTGGGCTATAGCCGTGCCACGTTGTGCAAGTCGAGATAGTGAGGGTGCAGAGAGGAATGTACAATGTGCTTGGATTGTTTTGGAGGTGAGGAGGTTGCATCGATCAAACACGTCGATTGTCGTGTGCTCCGCGGGTGTTTTGGACCCAGGATACTTGGTCAGCTGATTCAGCGAGGTGGCTTTGGATGTAAAGACCTTGTTGTGTGTCGTCGTCGTCGTCGTCGTCCGCGGCTAGGCCACTCAGTAGCTCGTCAGAACATGTTGGTACAAAGCGCGGCGTGAGAACTGGCTTGATGAGTTGTTTGTGTGCAGGCAGGGAAGATGTAAGGGTATGACATTGGTACACGAATGATTTGGCGGCGGAGAGAGAGGTAGGGGAGGAGGACTCGACGTATGTAGGTCGAGAGGCGATATCGATGTCCATCGAGAGTTTACCAATGTAAGCGCGTAGACCAGCGTTCTGCATCACTTGTGCGAGTATCAAGCTAGGGAGATTTATTTCAAAGGAATGGGGGGGTTATGCAAAAGAAGCATACTTTGTCTCTGTGCGTATCGTGCCGAATAACAAGACGCTACCAGTCCCGTTCTCTACCAGCCTCGCAGAGAGGTGCTGGTACACCCTTCTTGCAAGTGCAGGGTCCTCGTCGAGCCTCTGTTCTGCCTTGAATGCGTATGCATCGAGCCACTGCATAAGCGGCAGATGGAGACCCGTGCCTTGGTAGAGGAATTGCGGCGCGTGCAGATGGAGATCGATAAAGGTTGGGAGGAGGAAGGTGCCTCGAGGAAGTGTCTTGAGCTCATCGGTCGAGGAGGAAAGAAGAGCCCGGGAGGAAGGTGCAGAGAACGGCGCCTTGTGTGTTATGTATCCCGTTGGAGAGGTTACTGGTTGTTATTAAATGGATTTGGAGACTCGAGTACGCACGCACTTAGGAGGTGATCGTGCAGAATTTGGAGGTCCCCATGGGTAGGTAGTGTAACGAGAGTGCCACGGATTGTCAAAAAGAACGTAATTGTGCTTCCATCATGCATTTCTTTCACATGCGCGCCCCATGGTGAGCATTTCTCCTTGGCAAACAACATCCACGCGTTGATAAAACTACGGCTTGAATTACTGGCTCATCTGCGTCACCCGTCGTCCAGGCTGGTATGATATTCTTGTATATAACAATCCAGATCTATTACAGCTTGCCCTTGTCCTCAACACCATCAGCCTTGCGCGCAGCCTCCATCATATCCCTAATCTCCGTAGCAGCCTCTGCCAAATAATGCTTAAACACCTCAGTCCTCCTCTTCTTGGAGGTAATAGTCCAGCGGATATAATCCTCTCCAATGGAGTAGGACAAGCCATAGCCGTCAGGTACAACCTCACCGTATCCCCAACCATCAAAGAAGGGGCTGCTGAGCTGGCTGGTACTGAGCTCCCAGTGGCTAGAACGGGCAAAGGCGGCGTCGGCGAGGAACTCGGGTAGAGACTCGCCTTGTGCGGGGCGGAGAGATTGTTTGAGGCCAAAGAGGTGGCGGTCGACGCCTTGGGCGTCGGCCGCCCAGGCAGAGTACTGCATGTGCCGCGCGGCGGCGGCGCGGAAGAGCGCGCGGAGCTCTGTTGGGGTGTGTGTAGGTGCGAGCGAGCCGCGCGGGGATGCGAGGATCGCTTCGACGAATGCGCGCGCTTCGGAGGATAGAGAGCGGATCGTCTCTGTGCGGCCGCGCTGGAACTTGCGCGTTTGTGCAGACTCGTATGTGACTGCCATGTGACCTGTGAGTTTATGGTATGCGAGTTGTTTGGTGAGCTGTGCCCATGCGTCTGGCGAGATGGAGTGTGATTTCATGAGTGATTTACCGTAGCCTTCGTAGTGCTGCACGTGGAGATCGTGTGAGGCGACGAGGGCGTCGTAGTTTTGCTCTGCGGACAGGATGAGGGTGGATATTTTTGCGTCGGTGGAGAAGGTTAGTTCTGTGGGTGTGGGGAGGGAGGTGGTTGCGGTTGGGGGGCCCATGTCGACTTTGCCGGCGGCGAGAGAGGCGAGGATGTATTCGTTCATGCGGAGGGTGGGCGTGCCGTCCATGCACGAGTGCTCGCCGCAGAATGCGGAACGGCCGTTTTCGTAGACGATGACTAAGGGGGGACGTTAGAGAGGTAGAATGAAAATAGAAAGAGACGTACGCTGGTGCTTGTCGAACCACCTGTTGCGGCCGTTGCCGACCCAGGAAGACCAGGAAATTTCCTCGCGAGTGATGGGGGCGGTGTCGTCGAGACAGACGATGATCATGGCGCTCTCGATGAGCTGGGCAGTGTGGGCGTTGCCAGGGATCGCGAGGAGAGCCTCGCGAGCGTGAGTCCAGTTGTCGCGGTTGTCAGAGGTGAGAGCGCCGATGGGGACACCGGGAGATGTAGCTGCTGAGCGGATACGGGTGAACTGGAGCTCGAGCTCTGCGGCGGAGAGCTCGACGCCGGTAGAGGGATTTGCGAGGGGCACGAGGAAGAAGCGGTTGTTGCGGATGACGACGATGTGGTTGTGGGTGGCAGCGGGGAACTTTGTGGCAGTGTCAGAGGGGATGGCAGGGTAGCGGGACGAATGGAAGAGCCATTTGTACGAGGACATGCACAAAGGTGCGCCACGGACTTTTTCGGGCTCTAGAGTGCCAGACTCGACGAGGGCGCGGAAAGGGAGCATGGCTTTGATCAACTGGGCGGCAGACGACGCGGCGGTGGGCCGGGCCGGGTGGGCGACGTGGACGTAAAAGTACGAGACGTAGACGACAACAGGGTCACGGTAGCCAAGGTAGGCGACGTCGTCCCACCACTCGCTGAGCCAGTTATCGCCCACGGCTGCCGCACGCTCCTTGAGGCGCTGCTGGAGGACAGAGGCCTGGGGCGAGGCGAGAAAGGCGGCGGCGAGGGACTTGCTGTGGGCGAGCTGGGTTGGGGTGAGGAGGGGTGTGAGGGTCTCGAGGTATTTGGACACAGTAGACTCGAGGGGCGGTACAGGGAGCGGGGGGAGAGACGCCTGGAAACGGAGCATGGGAGGTGCAGTGGGGTCAGCGACGTAAGAGTGACTATTCTTTGCCATGATTGGAATTCTTGTGCGACGCGCAACAGCACGGAGCATCGAACTTGTCCTCGTCTGGAATTTGCATGGCCAAGTTTTTAAGCGCCCAGTCCGGATATCAGTAGCCGGGTCATGTGTTTAAATTCCGGTACATTCCAAACACACTCGTGTTCACCGACATGCCAAGCAAAAACCGCCGTGACTCCCTGCCTGTGACAGCCCCACCCCCGTCTCGTCCCCGTCAATCACCCGCGATACTCCCCACGCGAACGCGCTCAGCGCTCCTGCGATCGCGTTCGCCCCGTATAGATCGTAGAACGACCCTCGTTGAGCAATGCTGGTCGTGGTGGTTTCGTCCCGAGCTCGTCTTGTGCGAAGAGCCTGGCGATCTCCATCCGCCCGCAGTCCCAGTCTGTCAGGCTCTCTACCCGTGACCCGTCCGCGAATGTGTATGGGTCTGGTAGCAACCTTGTGTTGAATTCAATATTATCTGGGATCGTGGGGCATCCCTGTCCTGTCAGGATTGGTGCAAGGATGATTAGTGCGAGATGCTTTGTCCGGGGGTCTCTCGTGTGGCTTTGGGTGTCTTTATGTCCTCGACCATTCTCGTTGTGAGATAAATCTTTCCACGCTGAATATACTTGCGTGAGACCAGGAGAAGTCCGAGTGGGAGTTTTGAAACAAGATTGGCGCACAAGTTGGAGCGAGCTGGATTATTGACTTGGAAATGCTACAAAACACTGCGAATGGGTGCCCAAACAAAACTTTGTATTCGGTTCTGGGCTGCATGACAATGGCAAGGTCTCAGAATCCTATAATTATATGTAGGAATGACACCCAATTTCTGGGGGTACGAGACGCGAGTCAGAGGTATATCTCCCAGGGGGGTTTTTAGTGGGTAGTAGGTTGGCTGAAACACCACACGCGTTTTCCACACCGCAGAGATTTAGATCATGCGTGAATTTGGTTTCAAACCCGGGCCACTGGAAACGCGACCTCCAAAAAAAAAGGTGCCGGAAAGCCGGTCCGGCCAGGGTACGTAATTGTAAATGTAAACGCAAACATGGTCAAAGTCACGGTGAAAACGGGGGGCCATGTAGGAGTATGTACCCCCGCGCGCGCGCGCGAGAGAGAGAGAGAGAGAGAGAGTATGTGTGTGTGGTTTGTGTGCTATGTATGATGGGTTGAGGGTTGCTTTAGAAATAGAAGAATTGACTTGGGGGTTGTTGACCTAGTCGGAACACGGAATTATTAATTCTCTCTCCTTCTCTTCCTTTCCTTTCCTGCTTTTCTCAAAAAAAACAAAAGAAATCACGTTTTTTTATGACTAGCACTAGCACTAGCACCAGCACCAGCACTAGTACCGCCAAAGCTCACGCCGAGCAAGAAAAACAAAAAGTAAATCAATATACCCCTCCTTTCCTCTTTAATCCCCCCCCCAGTTAATGATTTAATGATTAACGATCTTGTCTGGACATGGCTCGTAGGGTAACGCGTGTTTCAAACAAGGCAAGTACGCAGAGGCCGTCGGGTATTATACCGCTGCTATACTCGCGGACGCGAACGAGTGTGCGTTTTACTTGAATCGCGCTGCGGCGTATTTGCGGTTAGGCAAGTGAGTACGTTTTTTGTTTTTTTCGTTGGTGTGCGAGCGTTTGATGGTTTTGCGTTTGGTAGGAATGAAGATGCGCAGAGGGATTGTACGGCTGTGTTAGGACTTTGTGCGGGGAATGGGAATGTGGATGTGAAAGCGTTGTATAGGAGGGCACAGGCGAGGCTTGCGTTGGGGAATTTGCGAGAGGCTGAGGAAGGTATGTGTTTCGTTGTGTGTTTGCGAGTTGTGGTGTTCTAAGCCTGCGTTTTTTTGGTTTTCTTTGTGAGATTTGAAACGGGCTTTGGAGCGCGAACCGAAGAATGTGGAGATTTTGGACGAGTTGAGAAAGGTTGTGGATTTGCGAGAGAGGATGGAGGAAAAGAAGGGAAAGGGAAAGGGAAAGGTGGGTTATTCTGTAGCTGCGCTGTGGGGTCTACTACGGAAAACTGATTCATATCATGTATTGGGTAGACAAACGAGTTGTTGTCGGTACCTAAGCCACAGCGGCGGAGAGTCCCTATCAAGATCGTACACCCGCCTGCATCCACGTCCGCGTCCGCGTCCGCGTCTACGACTACGACTACCACTTTATCCTCGTCCCGTGCAGCCACGGACACGGATACTCTTAGAGCCGTCTCCACGCGCTCGCTCAAACAAAACGACACTCTGACACCACCGACCGCGTCGGAAGCCACAGCCACAGCCACAGCCCAGAACTCGGCCTCGGCGCACCCGCACCCGCACCCGCACCCGCATCAACGGACCTTCAAAGACGCGAAACAGGCGCGCGAGAATAGCAGGCCTAGCCGTGTCGGCGGCGGTATCTTCCGTGCGTCCGGGGAGAACACGATATTCCCGATGAGGAGCACGAAGCGCGCGGAAGAGGCTCCAGAGGCGGCGGCGGCGCCTGTGCGAGCGAAAGCGGTCCTGCCGGTCGTACCACGCCCCCCGCCCAAGACGTGGTTCGATTTCGTGAGAGCGTGGGACGCGTACAGTGGGATTGAGCTGCGCTGGGGATTGCTTTTGGTGCGTTTGGTTTTTTTTTTTTTTTTTTTGAGGGGTTTAAGTTTTTTTTTTTTTTTTTTCTGAATTGAATTGTGGGTAGAGTGTACCTCCGATGAACGTCCCGGCGCTGTTCAAGACTTCGCTTGAGCCGGCATTGTTGATGTCGATCTTGGGTGTGTTTCAGGGCGTGTTGGGCGCGGTTGGTGCGGATGGGGGTGAGGGTGAGGGTGAGGGTGAGCTTGAGCTTGAGCGCGAGAGGGTTAGGGTGAGGGCGTACATGGATGCGTTTGGGCAAGTGGAGAGGTTTGGGACGGTGGTGCTGTTTTTGAGTCGTGCGGAAAAGGCGTTGGCGAGGGCCGTGTGGGAGGCGCTTGGAGTACGAAAGGAGGATATGCTGCAGAGTCCGTGGAAATGTGTTTGGAAATGAGGCGGGAATGTATTGTGATGTCTTTTTTTTTTCTTTCTTGGATAAATGTTGACGATTAGATAGGCAGTGTTGGATTTGCGTGTGATCTTGTTATTGAGGATATTTTTTTTACTTGTGCTTAATGGCAGGAACAGGAAATCAGCTTCATGATACGGAGTCAAACAACATGCTATCAATCTCAAACAAGAACTTTCTTGAAACTTTATGGCAGTGAGCTAAAAAAAAAAAATCTATGCTTGAACCATTCTGCGAAATAAGCAAGTACGTCTCGCTTTCATTTAGCTGT
>QLON01001497.1:6290-38000 GCA_003313675.1 Termitomyces heimii | reverse complement strand
GGAGGCGGGGTCCTCGCCCTCTCCTCCCTCCTGTCGTCCCTGTCCTTGTCGGTGCGTCGGGGGGAAGCACTCCTCCTGCGGTCGCGGTCCTTTTCACGGTCGGGGGAGCGAGAGCGGCGACGTTCGCGGTCGCGGTCGCGGTCGTCGCGGCGGCCATCACGTTCACGTTCACGGTCACGATCCCTGTCACGGTCGTCACGGCGGTCGTCACGTCGGTCGTCACGGCGATAATCGCGGCGAGGAGGCGGGGAGCGAGAACGGTCGCGGTAGCGGGCCGGGGGCGAAGGGCGACGATCGTACCGCCAGACGGAGGACGGGGGATTCTTGGCCCACTTGATTGTATTGTGAGTAGAGTGATGAGATGACTCAGAGAGGACAACATGCCTGGATGCTCAGACGGGTTCCCTCAAAGGGTCGGCCGTGCCTGAGGAGAAGAGCGTCCGTTTATCGAAAGGAAGAAGTCGGGCGGAGAAAACGCACATTTCGTAATAGGCGTCCTCGGCATCGCGTTGGGAACGAAATTCGACGAAAGCGTAGCTGCGGGTGGTCGACGTTTGAGCGCTCGTTCTTTCACAATTTTCGCGAGGAGAAGCGGGTAACTCGAAAATCGAAGCGAACTTTTATTTAGATCGGTAGAGGCATCGCGTATGGCGTAGTGAAGTGGAGTACCAATTGCGACTCGACTCGACCTCGGGCCTGGGGGCGGAGGAAGCGGAGGAGGGAAAGATACACTCACGGGTTGGAGCTGGCATGTGGGTTGCGCGGGGCAGGCACGTCGCAGCGAACAAGGGGACCATAGCTGGAGACAAAGGTGTCAAACCGGTTGCAATTCGAGGAAGACAACGAGCTCACCGTTCGAACTCGTAGGCGAGGTCGCGGGCGCGAGTGGCGGGATGGAAGCCGCTGACGAAGAGAATACGAGGCATGGTCGTCGACACAGTTGAAAATGGGACAGCAAGCGAAAAAGTACTGTTGATCTTTGTTTGGTTTGTGGCGTGATTCCGCAGTGGACTCGTTAATCGCGCAACCTCCTGTTTTGTTCGCAACCTCAAACGAGATGGCTACGCACGGATGATCACGAACTCTATACGATCATTAATACGTCTATTTTGTGACTGAGAATGTCTTTGGCCAGGTCGTTGCGAATTGTTTATTTATATGATCTTTTTTCCTTGGGGTTTATCGTTGCCTCCGGCGCATAATAGACAGGCAATAATCTTTACTTTTTCCACGAAAGCTGTTTTAGCAGCGTCCTCCGTGCCGCTCCATCGTCTCCGACATCGTGTCTCGTGGCGCGGAATTGTATATGAGTCGGATGGATGGCGGCGAGATCGAGGGCCTTCGTGGACACCCTGTCTTAGATATTTCCTTAATAGTGGTAATAGTTCAGTTTATTCTTCAAAGACTCGTCTCGTAAACGTTTCTTCATGCCAGTTTTATACATGATGTATATTTGAATGCCTCGATGTTATATGTCGTTGTACCCGGGCCGGTCGTTACATAAGCCAAATTTTGATTTTCGCGGATCGTGTTGTCTGCCAGTCATGTTATGCACTTGCTGGTCCGACATGTCCGTGCCGTGTCGACGCGAGCACGCCCTACACGCACAAGTGCGTTCGTCGATACACTTATGCGGGAGACCAATGAGCCGCTGTGGCGTATCATAGCGGCGATACGTCAGCCCGACTTCAAGGCAGCGAGAGTGATCGTGCCCGACTACGATCGCTGGCAACCCTTTACGCGTTCTAAAGGGCTGGCGAGGGCACTGGATGAGATGAAAGGAGATCTTGGGCCACTCTGGTTAGCGTTGTATCTCCTGGTGTACAGAATTCGTGCCCATGATGACGCGTATCCTGCTGGTCTTGATCTGGCTTATGCGCATCTGGCTTCTGCGCCTAAAGAATTTCACGGTCCTCTGCTTATCTTCGCAGTCTCTTCTCTTTCGCGTTTCAATCTTCTGTTACCTGTTCGACGTGTCATCGACACATTTCTTACCACCGAGCTCGCTCCTTATTCCGAGTTGTACTTCAACCTCTTCCTTCAAGCTCTAACCATTACACCCACGCAATCCACAGAAAATGCGCAGGTTATTGTAGAGCTCCTACAACGTATGGAAACTCGGAAACTTAGTCTCACTAAGGAGACTTATGACTTACTCCTAAATGACAAGCTTGTGACCATCCACCTTGCTCATTTTCTCCGATCTCATATGACTCGTCAAGGCAGTGTTCCAAATACTGAGCAGCTGGAAGCGTACCTTCGCATTTTCGCCAAGAAAGGATCAGCTGAAGAAGTTACAGGGATCTATTCAGACATCCAATATCGCGTTACCGATACCCTTCATGAAGACGCACGCATCTTTTCCACCCGCCTTAAGAACCCAGAGCCGCTCATTAACCGTGTTGATAAACTCTTTTTGAGTACACGTGCCAATTCTGCAGCCGCCGCCGAATACCTTGGGAAGCTCCTCAATCCTCGGTTCCGTGCCAAGCCAAAATCCTTCGATCTGAAAAGTCTCGACCTGACTAACCACAAATTCACCATCATACCACGTGAACCTGTGCCTGATGTCTTTGCATTTACAGCTGCGCTTTCTTCGTTGGCTGCTGATCGGCATGCGACGGGTAAAGCTCTGGTGAACCTGTTTGAGAAAATTCGTGCGCGCAGGACCATTGAACCAAATGAAGTGACGTATACCGTCCTTTTGCGGGCCTTGTATGAAAGGAGGGAGCTGGATCTGGCGATGAAATATTGGGATGAGTATTATAATAGTGGACTGCTTATGGATCGGAAATCATTGGGTGTAGGACTAAGAGTACTCACAAGATCTGGACGGCCTCATGTGGCTTTTGGGTTGTTGCAGCAGTGGGCTTATCGCCTCAACCTTTCGAAATACGAGCGCGACGCAGTAGAACAGTCGGAGGATGAATATGCATCTGATACAACTGAGCCTGCAACGGACTCGATTGCCGAAGGAGAAGGAACAAAGACAACCTCTCCCTCCTTCTATCGGGTTTCCCTTTCCATCATAACACTCAACGACTGGCTCGTCACGCTTAACAGAATATTCCGGCCCGACGTAGTCCTCGCGGCCTGGGACGCTCTCCGACCTCTGTACAATGTGACTCCCGACGCTCGCACGCTCACTATCCTCCTCGCAGCCACTCGCCGCGCCTGCCACCTCGACGGATCGTCCCTCAAAGGCGTCGTCGTTCGCTTGAAATACGACATCCGTGATACCTTCGGGGCCAACCACCCCAGTGCACCCCAAGAAGTAATCGGCATGGATGACGCCCAGCGGAACCTCGAGACGCTCTTAGGTCCCCCTGATGCGGACGAACCGAAGCCGTACATGCCTAATTTGTGGCATGGTCGACTCCCTGCTGAACACGCGAGGTTGTTGTTCTTACAGGCGATGTTTGGAGCAGCGTCTGACCCAAAGGCATTGATGGATGTCGAGCCGCCGGCGAGGGCGACGAGGAAGAGGGCACCAAGTGAGGAGGGGGAGGAGGTGTGGGGTGGTTTGAACGTGGGGCTACCGAAATGGAGGGAGGAAGGGGTCGACACGTGGGAGCCGCCGGAATGGGAGGAATTGTTGAGGAAGAGGAAGAAGGTTGTGAGAAGAATGAAAAAGGAAGAGGAAGTCATCCCAATCTGGCTGGAAGAGGAGGATGTGGTTGACGGGAAAGTCGGGGATCGTAGTCGAGAGACTGATGAGGTGGTGGAGAGTGTAGATGATGCGGTGGAGAATGCAGACGAGGCGGCGAAGAAGGATGAAGAGTGGGAATGGGACTCGTATCATCCCTCAATCATCCCAACGAACGAGACGTTCCTCCACTACATCCTACTTCTTGGTCTCACAGGTCGCGCATCTGAGATCGCGCGTGTCCTCGCGTGGATGCGACACCTGAAAATCGTGCCTGAGCGGTCGACCCTCGCTGCATCACTCGTATTATGGGGCGAAGTCTCAGGGCGCGCAGTCCTAGTAGAACGATGGACACGTCGCCACAAATCACCAACATCAACGCCAACCGGGACGGTAAACGAGCCTCCCTGGATGCGCGGTCATCTTGCCAAGGATGCAAAATCCGATGTCACTCTAGCGAAGGACGAGGAGAGGGAAAGGGAACTGATGCTCGTTGAGGCACCGGAGCAGCATGAACGGCTTCTGGTGTGGCTGCATGAGTGGGTCCCATCGAATATGATGCCTCATCCGCGGAATATGGCTGTGTGGACAAGGAATGTGGAGTGGTTGCGGGACGGCGGCAAGCCTATCTGGGAAGTGGAGGAGGCGATTAGAGAGACACAAAAGAAAGAAGAGGAAGAATTTTCTCAATAACAATTTCTGGGTTGTATTTGTTACAGGTTTACAATGTATTTTACTGTTTATTGAGGATTTAGACTCCCAAATCTCTTTTTATACCGTGCATAGTAAGCTAGGAGTTCGCGAAGTAAATTTGGGAAAAAGATTAAGGTGGCGCAATCAGTTTGAAATTATTTAAAGTGCCATTTTCCATCATTGATTGAATGCCCACAGATAGCCTTTCGTATCCGATGTCATTCATGAGAACGTTATACGAATTCTCATAAAAACGAACGAAATCAGATACAGAAGACCAAGGAGGGGGGGGGAAGATGGAATACGAATAGCACGGGGAAGTCATGTATGATGTTGAGGTAATTACCATGATAGGGTTGTATTGTATGTAGCTCAGCTTTTACAGAAAGATTGACAAGAAATAACTGACACTCTACACAATCGATATCAAAAAAAATAGTGTACAAAAAATGCGTTGGACGTAAGGAATGGGAGAAGTTATATGGTCTCTCCCCGGTGAAGACTACCGTTTCCCCATGACATCTACAACGTCAGTCATGAGCTTTATATTGCAAGGATGAGGCAAGTCAATGATCTAATCCCTATCCAGGAATTCAAGTTGATGATTGTGAGGATTACTTCGAAAGATTAGTTAGAGGGTTGAAAACCGAATAAAGAAAGCAGGTTCCAGTCACCGTCCGGAAAAGAGAGCAGCAAATAGTCAAGACGATACCATTGTGCGATACATTTTTCAGAGACTCATTACCTGCTGATCCAGAACCGATTCCGTCTCTTGCAATCTCCGCTGTCTTAATGGTCCAGCTGAATAAAGGAAACTGATGCGTTCTGAGCTCACTGTCCATACATTGGGTCTACAAGAGCGTGGTCCAGTCATACATTAGGGTTCAAGGACGCGTAAACCTCTTCGCCCTGTCATACTTCGGGGATTAAAGCCTGGGTTGGCGGAAAAGATCAGAGGTCCCCCTGTAGGATAATAGTCCAAGACAAAAGGGGCTAGCAGATAAGAAACACAACCGCCCCAAAGAACGAAGTGGCGGACTTCATCGATTTTGCTTTGTAACCAAAGGGAATCTCAAATTGTAGTGGCGCAAAAACACTGGTTCACTCAGATGTCCCCCCCTTAATACCAAATATTGCAATGCCAGGAAGGTTGTAAAATTCGACCTTCTTGTTCTCTCTTCATAATTAATGTGATAATAGCTAATAAAGACCGCGATTGAGACAAGTTCACAGAGAGCAAGAGGATTGGGCATGCGCAACCAGAAGTCGGATAGAACGACCATTCCTTCGTCCATGTCAGGTAAAGCACGATAAGATCTTAGAATTGATAATCCTAAGAATCACAAGATACTGCGGAGGTTGTACATGTACAATTTAGGACGATTAGTTAGATATTACACCGGTGTCATGCACCGCGTCTGCTGACTTGGATCTTCCGCTTCGCTTCTATTTCCGCAGCCTTGGCTGTACGAAGGAATCAATGGGTGGCAGAATGAGCACTGAATCGGAGTACCTTCAGCTTCAGCCTTTCGCTTCGCTTGTGCCTGCTCACGCTCCGCACGAATCTTGGCAAGACGAGCGAGATCGGTCTTGGCTTCTTGAGTCTTGCCTTGTAGGTGAAGCTGAGAGGACGCGCAGGATTCTGTCAGTACCCGAGACAAAAGAGAAGGGGCACCCTTATTGACCTTCCAATATCGTTCCTTTGCTTCCTTCTTCTCCTTCTCCTCCCTGCAATAGGGGATTTGTTTTGATCAATGAAGAGTCGTCGAATGGTACATACCTCTCTCGCCTCGTGAGCTCTCGTGATGCCCCCAAATCAGATATGTTCAACTTATTCTCAACGTGGTTGGGATTGATTAAAACTTCGTTTTCATCCCCATCAGCTACATTTTGCTTTGCGGCCTGCTTCTCTGCGGCCTGTTTCTTCTTCAGATCACGGCGCTCTGCACGCGTGAGTTCCTCCGCATGTTGTTTGTTTGCCGGAGTCTCCTCAGGTTCCTCTTCCTCTTCCTCTTCTTCCTCCTCTTCCTCCTCCTCTTCCAAATCGTCTTCGTCATCATCACTGTTGCGAGGATCTCTGACCGAAAAACATACACGTTGTGGGGGCCAGTCTGATTTCAAGGGCTCAATCTCACCTTCGATCGTGTAGTGTACTGCGACCGACAGCATGACCATCTTCATCGAGGGTCATGTTCTTACTGTGGATCAATTTTTCAGATAAGATCATGGTAATCGTCGTCTGCGACGTACCTGAAATTGCGCCCACCACCGCGCTTCTGCTTGAACTTTCCTGCACACCGATGAAGGCTGATTAACTGATAAACATATACCAATCTCACCCGTTCCACGGACCATAGTGAAATTCAAAGGACGAGAAGGCTGGTGATGAGCGAACGAGTTAAGAGGAGAAGAACAACTTGTTTGTACGCGTCTTCCTACATCGGGCGAGGCGGACTCTGAACTTGCATCAGGATTGTATATTCATATTTGTCCAGCAACGACCACTCTTTAGGATGACCACAATTCCCTCTCGCCTCGCGCGAGCCACCCGTGCGTCCGTTAGCGCTGCCGACGCTAGACATCGTGTTATTCAGCTTTACCGCGACTGGTACCGTTCGGTGCGCATCTCACGATTAAACCCACGCATAGCTCACGGATTGCTCCGATGGATAGGCACCAGACATTGTCGAACTTTATGGCTTGGACGTCTCTCCAACATACGTTCGGCACGCTATCCGTGAACGCTTTGAAAGGAATCGATACGTCACTGATCCGCGCGCTATTGATGTACTGCTCCTCAAGGGACGCCAGGACTACCAAGAGACGATGAATTGCTGGAAACAGTTGGATCACGTTGTGGGTATTCTCTTAAAGCCCCAAACTCAGCCGCAAAAGACGTTTTTGCAAAGATTTTACGAAGGTGCGTTGTCATATCATTTGCATGCGGTGCTGGCTTGACATATTCACTTAGGCAGAGACGAGCAACAAGTCCTTCCTGCTGCGTCGGGCGTACACTAATACCTATAATATGATTAATTTCGAACTGCTGACTATTTGAGCACATCCATGATGCAAAACCGCCCTCTCCACTTGTACAGCCACTGCATACTTGTCAGACAATATAGACTTTCGGGACGCAGGACTCGTGTTGGGCACTAGGAAACAATTGGAATTCTTCCTTGACCAGGTTACTCTGAAGCCGAGCAGCCTTGTACCAAATCCTGTCAACTAATAAAAAGCCGTTGGATAGAGGGCGACAATGAGTACGATTCGTTTTTGTCTCTTGATTTAGAGAGTAGATGGTACCTTTATTTCTCCCAGTACAGGTCCTTGCATACGTTCCCTTCGGATACGGCGTATCTATTACTGCATGGCTATCCAAGACTTGGAGAAGCGTGACAGTTTTGACGCAATTCAGGATTCTGCGCCATACTCAAATACTTGAGGTAGAAATCTACATCTTTGTTGCATGAAAGCGAGTACCGCGGCGTTAAGTGCCCTTATGCTAGAGCATTCCATTTAGGTATGCTGAGTATGAGACATACTAATTCTATTTTAGAGTGAGGATTCTTCCAATGTTAATGTAAGGATGGTCTATCCTGGGGTAGGTCCGTGCCAGCAATGACTCAGAGATGTGGTTGGTTGGGCATGGTCCAGGGATTATCGATTGCCGTCCGCTGTCACTGATGTAGATTTAGAAGTGGGTCGGGATGCGTCGGGCTGGTTGTTATTGTCGGCATGGTCTGAGCACGAACAACTTGATGCGCAACAGACTGGTCAAGATCTTGACGGAGACTACCATCGTCAGTACTTTCAGAATTTCTAGAAAGACATATTGGTAATGGATTTGGTGAGACCAATTGGATGCTTGGTCAGGGTATGATTATTTCGCCGGTATGGTTGAAATGTAGTCTAAATGCTGAAGGTCGATGTCATCATCTGGCTGCATTAGTCTCCCCTGGCCTACCCTGGTCACCCACAGAGAATGATCATGCTGAGACCCTTTCTCAACAGGTGAAGCAGGGCGAACGGTTCCAGACACGAGGTCAACGATTGGACTCACGAATTGCACGCCAAACGTACAGGAGCTCTACCGCGTCTTTTATCTAAATTACCCATCCGGGTAAGTTATCAATTACCACAATAAGAGACTAGGACATACGATGACAACAAAGCTAAAATCAAGGGTGTTTCGCCCCCTTCATAAACATAGTGAGAGATTGGTCCTACTGCGGATTAAGTCGTTGTGTGTGCCAAACAGGATCCGCCTCTGTCCACATTGAAATTCGCTATTCGTGACTACCTTGAATCACAGGTTCAAACTATCATACTTGTTTTGAATTGTCCAATCAAAATGAAGCAGGGCGAATAAACCCAGGTAATGTGATGCTCAAAAAGGTAACCTTCTTCGCTTGTCCCATGGCTTAGTTGGTTACGGCGTCCGACTGTTATACTCTCATATCGGAAGATCGAGAGTTCAAGTCTCTCTGGGACAGAGGTATTACTATTATTGTAAATCTTTTTCTTTATTTTATTTCTCTCCCTCAGCTTGGGCACGGAACGACATGCATCACGGGATATACAACGGACTAGATAAATGAGTGTAGAAATATAGGTGCCAAAGGTCAGCTTCACTGATACAGAGTGGTGGACAGAGTTTATAACAGAAGAATTGAGTAATGGACGAGATCAGGCTTAGTGGCTGAAAGGAGAGAAAGGTGCGCTAGGTTGATTCGTGAACTTTGTACAAGACAGGACTAGGGGATACTGATATTTGAGGCTATGTGCCCATGCTCTCTTGCCTAGTTACACAGTTAACTGTACGTAATTCCACAGAATGACTTGTACGTCCCAGCACTGCAGATGCAGGAGCGCCGTCTATATAGTATACGCGTGGGTTCATGGGTCATGGTAATCAGTCCTTCACCTGTAAGGGGGAAGAGCAATTGTCCTAGACTCATTTTAATTTCTTGTTGGAGGTGCAAGTCGTTTGTATCCAATGTTCTGTCCTTGTGTTCATGTATGCGAGTTGTCTTGCCCTCCTGCGACCTGTCTTACTTTGCCATCTTGGGTGTTTTTGTTTGTGATGTTGTATGATTCTCTTCATAGTTCTTGATGCCAACTCGTGGGGGCTGTATCTCGCATGCGCTTGATGCATCTTATCAGATGTTCATTACTGTCTTTAGTGGAGTCGCTCACTGATAGGCTTGTGACCCATATTTTCCATGGATTGATGTTTCTTTACGACGGTCCTCAGAAATCCCTGTCGGTAATGCTAGGATATGGACGATTGAAGTCCTGGGTCCCAAATGCGGCATCTTTGAAATAATTTCTCCCCACTGTCCAGGTATTATAGACGACCGTTCAAATATCAAGCCCACAGGCAAGAACTACACTGTCAGGGGTATCACTTCCATCCCTCGCAAGAATCGTTCTTGGACATCATGGGGCATCAGCGGGTACGAAGATCCAGTATGCGACTGATATCCTTGAAATTTCCGAAGTTAACCGCTTGGTTTCTGTTGTTCCCATCCAGGCCGCACAGTCACGACGCACAAAAATCTGCGAGGACAGTTCTAATACACAACACTAAACTACAAGCGAACCAATGGACCGTATAGCGTTACACACAAACACAATTGGCGTAGAGTACCAGTACTTTACCCCCGCCTCTTAGCCCTGCATAGTGGCTTGTCGGCGGCATAAATAGAACTCATTCATTCATTCATTCTGTTGTTCCCTTCGGCAAGCATAAAAAGTGGCTAGTCCACGTAATATCTCTTACAGAGCTGGTTCCATTGACGATTTTTTCGCTGGTCCTTAGCGATTCTCTCTTTAAATCAATCTCTTGACACAAATCATGTTATGTCCTTCAATCTTCTTGTTGGTTTTAGAACTCCGGGCATTTATTAGGTGTGCCCATCCAATAGGTTCGATCGAAGTCGACAGGATTGAGGCACGTAGCATTCACGGAAGTAAACATGAATTTACATTGATCAGTTTCCTCGTCCCGTTTTCCAGCTACCTTAAACGCCAAATATCTCCTGGCTCGTGTTCAACCATATCTCCTGGAGCAGATATGGTGGTATACGTGAGATTCCTTTTCGTGAGATTTGACACATCGACGGACATTTTTGCCTAGGACACGCAGACACGAAACATATTCGTGAAGTTCGGTCATGAAGATGAGGAGACAAAATTGGAGAAATACAGTACTTACAATCCGTCCTTTGAGTTCAGATACAGGACGTTGAAAGTAAAGAATTAAGGAAAGTGGATGGAGAAACATACTCTCCACGCTCGTTTTGCAACTTTCCATGCGCGCGAGTATCGGCCGAGTCATTAACCATAATGATCGCCATGCGTATTTGACCTTTGGTGACTTGTGATATCCACCAATAGCTACAGAATGGTACAAGCTGAACCTGGGACCGCACTGCGCAAACGCACTTGCTAGCAGAGAAATGATACGTCGAAAAATGGCAGTTTATCCGACGTATCCAAAACAACGCCTAGAGATCTACGCCAGCAAGTACGGAACACTTGTCGAGTAGCATGTACAGAGATGTTCAACACTAGGTCACTTGATGCGTCTACTTGCGGTACCGCCCTGTTACCTGGAATTAGTGGGTGTAGACATCAGGATTGTATCGTTGGTTTGGCGATTTAGCTGGAGACATATGTAACTGAAGCCAAATGAAGAGGCTTTGGTGAGGCTTGTGATAAGATATTCGAATGACATGTTGAAAACTCCGTTGCATACTTAAGAAGTTCGTGTGATGTATGATTTGACCGCGTAAAAGATTGAATGCGATGTTTGGGTGTCCGTGCTGGCCTCGCAGGAGCCCGAGCATGAGATTCTTTAGATTGATGACCCTAAACTGAATGAACCCGAAATAACCAACAGGTCCAAATATTTGGATATGCAATAAAAAGTATGTACTGTATATCAAGAGACTGGAATACTTAATCAATCTCAAAGATCACGATACAGTATCTTTAACTCGCCAACTTTATACTCACCTTTCTGGTGAAGCCTCCTCACATTGACTGTGATGGCCAAGAAGAAAACATACAAGTTAGTGCTGCACTTGTTATATGAAGACTACGAACGATCTCATGAGTACGTGGATAGGTTAAAGAAGGTCAATTTTGCCCCAGTTGCAGTTACAACCTTCGCTTTTCCCCCCGAAATAGAACACGTGATTTTCCAGTGGGCGACACTGATGTATCCTCGAGATGGTGCCACTCTATCTGTCTTATGCAGGCGCATACGACCATACGTTGAATCCGTCATCTACGAGAGTTTGCTCGTAGCCTCCAATGAACACGCAACGGGAATCGATCTTGCACGCACTGAACGCATCTTACCAACTCTGATGTCACGCCCATCGACGTTTTTTGCGGCATGTGTTCGTAGCCTCTGGATAAGGCCGGATGTGTCTCTGGAAACTGCGAGCCTGATTCTATCCAAATGCACCGCTGTTCGGCACTTGGCTGTCACGTTATACGTAACTGGTTGGGTGCCAATGGTCGTTCCAACATCCCATACACTAATTTCGCTCCACATTGGAAAACACACAGCTCAAGAGATGGCTCAATGTGGGATTTCATTCCCCAATTTGATGTTTTTGACTTTGCATTATCATCCTGCTCACATGCGTATTGGATCCCTGGAGTGGATCCCTTCTGTAAGGACGGTCTTGTTGGAACTAGATTACCTTCCTTTCATATGTCGCGACCGCTTCATACAAGACGTCGAGACAACTCTTTCCACCAGTCCCCGACTGCAATTGCTGATATTGAATGCAGCTGGAGATGCGATGCCAATTGTGATGGAATATATTAAAGGCAGAAAGATTGCTCAGCACATCAGAGTCGCATTTAGCAATAACATGGACATGGAACTAGAATGGAGGCGTCTTTACAAGGGCAAGAATCGCTTTTAAGCTTGCTACAGTGTATGTTCTCCGCATAACAGTATACCATATGACAGATATGTGTTGAAGGATGCGTTTGTTGAGACACTCTGACCTCTAGCCTATTTCATCTGTTTCTTGATTACTAATAGAAACAATTTTTCAGTTGTTCTACATAATTTGCCCCTCAGTTGTTTACCACTTCGCTGGTTACTTCTGAGGTGAGTATATCCTACATTAGATCCCCACTCATACTCACATATGTTTTATGAGACTTGTTCTACTCAGTCAACACATCTGGTCAGTCACGTGTTGTAATGGACTTCATTCATCGGACTTTCTGTGACAGCCTCAGTGGCTCTTTCTTTTCTTCTTGACACGCATCTGAGGCTGTAAGTCATCCCCGCTTTTCGTCCGTATGCAGACCTTAGACTTACGCTACAAGTAAAACATTCGTTCTTATTTGCGTTTGTCTTAGGTAGATCAATTTTAGTTGCTCTTTCTTTTTGTCACGCATCTAACGTGCTTGTAAAGAACAGCAAACAAAACAGAACCTGCCCTGTGCCACCGCTGGTCTTGAAGCACCTCATGGCATGACTTGAAGGTCATCGAAGATAGATTTTTTCCGTTGTATCTTAATCCGTGTTCCATGGTGATCGTCGCATTAGCGTATCCCTAAATCTCAGTGGCCGCCGGCCCTAACGGTACTTTTCGGTTCTCAGAAGGCATCAGAAGACAGGCAAATTCTCCATCAGATGGAACATTCCTTAGCCAACAGACTGGAAGTAAATTTGTAATCACATGAGTATCAAGATTATACAGAAACTTCTTTCCGAGTTGGCAAAGTATCAAAGCGCAATTTGCTGCTGGTTCACTTATACTAGAGGAGATCCTATTTTTAGTATAGATACAGCGGACTAACATCACAGAATTCCCGTCACTTAGCAACAATTACAAGTCTTCCCTCGCAGCCTCAAAACTTCATCAGCAGGGGTAAGGTTCAAGTCCTTTTGGCAGTTACTGAGAGCGCTGTGACTGCGCCGTAGTTTCCGAAGCTGGACAAAGGAACTCAGGAACAAGATCGAGCTCGCGGATATCAACACCAGCGAAGTTGCGATTTTTTACATGTCGGCTCTCCAACTCGCGCGTGGCGAGCCACAGGTGCAGGAGCTCAATTGCGTCTTTTACCTGCATGATTGTGAGCGTTTAGAGTAATGAATCGGGAGAACAAGACGTACAACGACAAATAGGCCCAACCCAAGTGCGTTTCGCCACCTACGAGTGAATAAAATGAGATATTGCACTTGGAATCCGCTCAACGACTTCTGAATGCAATACTTACCAAACAGGATCCGCCTCTACCCATGCCGACGAGCCTTTCACGGTCGACTGCCACACTATCCCTAATGTCCTCTGCAGTTGGCCCAATAGACCTTGTGCCTGTGTACGTCCCGGTATGAAACTGGCAACGTTTCGCAGCGGCGGCTGTACCGCGAGAACTCGCCGTAGAATAGTCGAATGTTTTGAGACTGCAAGTAGAAGAGCCCCCATGCGGTTGGAAATCCAAGGAACAAGAAGGGCGCCCCCAATACGTCGACCAAGGGAAGTGCGCATAGCTGTGATATTCTGCTCCGCGGCCTCGAGCGCTGGAAGGCCGTCCTCGGGAATCTGATCTTGTGGATGAGGATGTCCTTGATCTTGCTCTTGTACTGCGGGCTCTCCTGCCTGACCTTCTTGCTCCCGTTGCTGTTCCTCCCCCGCCTCATTCAGATCCTCATCACGTGCTTGACCTTCTTGCAGTTGGGCAGCCCTACCTTGGTTTACCTCTGTTCGAATTCGGATCACCACGGGCCATCCGTCCCAGACAATCGTATCGCCAGTGTTACGTACACTAGGTGGTACGGAACCGAGCACACAAACTTGAAGGCGTGTCCATGCTTTCCTATATACGTAACGGACGAAGGGAACGAGGATAAACCCAAACAATGCGGGTGTGGGTGGCCAACTCCACAAAGTACTAGACCAGGAGCGTGAGATTCGCAGATCTGTAGGGAGGAAGGAAGAAGGGGAGAAAGGTATCGTAGGAGTCTTTGAGGCGAGCACTTCGCGGACGTGAATGGGTGGTATGGGGGGCCATAGGAGAAGTATCGGGATTATGGAGGGTATGAGACGAGGTGGCTGAAAACGGGCGAGTATGAGAGCGAAAGGGATGCTGGGAAGGTTGACAAAAGTTGTCCAACGCCAGACGTTAGGGTCATCAGATAGAAGCAGGGCATGCATGCTGAGTCCAAGTTAGTTGAAAAATAAGCCGCAGGAGACACGAAGACGTACTCCTGGCCAATGAACTGCTTCAACGCCCATGAACCATACATCGTCGCAATTGCATAGACACCTGAAGTACATATGATCAACATCATTCATATCACACACTCGACTAACTCACCTGAGGCAAACACACCGACCATCCCAGCGGCCCCAACCAGTGTGATAATTCGGCCTGTTCGCTGCAGGAGGCGATTCCCAAGTCCTAAAAGCCGTAAGACTTGTGGTTGCTTGCTGATGAGCTCGTACTTGGTCCCACACTGGGGACATTTCAAGGCGTTGGTTGAACGATTCGCGTCGGCCTGAGAAGTTTGAATCCAGCGTAGGAGACAGGACTCATGAGCTATCAGTGTGCAGGTACAGGGATGTGTCCATGCGCGTGGCGGATTATCAGCTGGACAAGGGTCGGAAGATTAATATATATTGATGGAAACGAGACGTACGAGCATTATAGATTTCCTCTTCCTGGCAAATGTAACAAAACTTGACCTATGAAAGTGTCAAGTATCAGAATCTGAGTATAGGAACGAGACGTACTCGAAGGTCCTGGACAGTGGGTATTCGAGATATGTCTCGTCCGTGATCCATGGTGGCTGTAAGTTCTTGAGAGTTTCTCGGCGTTCATCCATTTCAAAGTCTCGTGGCTCCCTGTTTGCAACAAATTTTGTTTTCTTCGTCAAACATGACTCACTTCTTGCTGCATTCTGCGTTATGTCATTCTAAGGTATATGTTGTGAAATTACCCGTCTCTAGGATGCCAATGACTCGCTGACATCCCTTAGAAGCCTTACAGTATATAAAACGGCGAACTGCTTGCATTGGATGTGCAAGCTTAACAGAGAAAAAGCGAACTACGATGGGATCATACTTGTGAATTCAAAGACGATCATATACGACTGGATACTCTGTTATGTTCTCTCCGAGGCCACTCAAAGGACGAAGACCATGATCACACTCTTGCACACGAACAGTATCTTATCACAGTGATGCCCTTTCTACATATCGACGACCACTCTAGTCAACTTTAATATAAGGATATAGACGTATGTAACTAGCAAAATGCATGTAGCCATCCAACTATGCCAACATTCCTTGCCCTCAAGTTTGTGACTTAGTGCTTCAGCCGAAAAAGTCTCCAAGAAGCAATGATTTGTCTCGATTGTTCTTTTATTATTGTATCAGCTATGGGTTACGGATACTCATGGTCACCTCCGACTCTCAATCTTCTTTCGAGTGTCTGCAAACTATCAGGCGGCAACCAACTCGCGTCCAGGCTGAAACTTCGCTCAGAAGTCTCCCAGTCTTCCTAACGATATCCTGACAATCCAAGATCACGGTTTGCCAATTTCGGAGACAGCCTTGTTCCTGCTTTCTTTCGCTTGCTCCCAAAGCTCCGTCTGTATATGTAGCTCAGGCTGAGGGACTTTGCTTTAACGCTACACATCTCGAGTTCTGAACAAATCAATGTCTGAAAAGTTTCTAGTAAAACGTAGTGGACTTCACCCTGCAGAGTTCCTGGCCGATAAAAACACTCTGATCTTCTGTAGTATGGTGGCTCTCGCACTCAACAGTTTATGTTGTTTTTCAAGGAAAAAAGAGACCTGTTATCACGATAACGATAATGAGCTCTTTTCAGAGCATAAGATCATTCTCATTCGGCTATTAAACAATGACAGGTTGAAGTCTTGTACGCCTGTTGCTACTGTCCCAAGGTCTTAGTGTTATGCTCGTCGTGGTAAGGCAGAGCCTCTGAACAGTTCTCTAATAGAGCTGGACAGTTTTCGCGCGATGGTCAAACGTTCAGGTGATGTCCAAATGTGTCCCAGAGCTTTTCCGGCCTGTCCCCAGCTATTGTTCAAATTCAGAAAAAAAGACATCGAAAATTGGGTGTTGTTTGCGATTAATTGTTGCTCCCTTTTCAAAGAGGGTGCGTCTCGTGCACAATTGTTCAAGAGCAGCTTCAGAAGACACTGATTCATTTTCTCATTTCGGCCCGCGTTTGATATGCAGAACTTGGGAGAGGGCTTAGTGTGGCTTATTGTGACTGCCCGATATTAAACTAGACCTTTCCTTGCAAAACTATATCATTGCTATAGAAGTTTCTATTTCACCGCAGTCATCAAAATCTGTCTTGTCGTAATCCCTAAATCTCATCCGCAAATTGCCGAGTTCTCCTCATATTTATCCGCCGTTATCTGTTTGCCACTTGAGTTTTCGAGGTTCCTGTATTGTACAGTTCCAGAATCCATCGATAATACTACACAATCGCTTTATCATCAGATTGAACGAACACCTGACTTGTCAAGAGATCTAACTGGTTATCACCTAACTTCCAGCACGTTCACCTTGGACTTCCATAGTTATGAAATTCTTTCCGCAGTCACAAGCTCACCCGCGTTGCTCTAAAAATACCTGGAGAACATGCCTATTTACGCCAATTCTCGAACTGACAAGGGTGAGAAGAACTTCACCTACGAGTCTCAGGCTGAGGAAGTTGACATCGAAGAGTTCCGCGACAAGGAAAGTGACTTTCTGGTTTTGGTCAGAAAGATCAAATATTGTCCCATCACAATTCCGTCACCTTCTCGATGTGATTGACGATAATTCTGCTAAACACCAGTCAGTCTCCCATGCCCACAATGAACAGACTACCGAGGCCTCCATTGCACGTGTACATCGTCTCCTTCAGGCAGGAGACGGCTGAGCTGCTTAAACACTAATTTCATATTTTCAATCTCTCGCGACCTATCTCTCATCCTGCACTGGATTTGATCGCTGGCTCTGTGTGATTATAGAAGTGCTGATCCTCGAGAAAGCTCATACTTCCGAATACATGCCTCGACCGCGAGGGAGAAATGTTCGAAGTAAAACCTTGACCAGTAGGTTTCCACAATGTGACACCTGACGAGGCTAGTTTGAATGTCTAGCTTCTCCTTCTCAAGTTAAATGCGCGAATACGTTCAACTGAATGAGTTTGCTCCATAGTTCTGTTCCATCGTATTTTGAATCCATGCAGAATGGCAGTGTTCGCAGTCTTTACCCCACACGCCGCATTCGATGATCGGACAACCCCTGCAATTGTGCCTCCAATGCAGTCGAGCATTAGTATCTTATGACTCAGAGGCAGTTAGTTCATCGTCAGCCATCTCTGCTTCCACCTCCTCTGTCATCTGTAATCCTTAGCCAAATCACGAAAGACACCAAACATTACTGAAGCATAGTGCGAAAAGGGTTTCGCTCCTTTCTTCAACCTACTCGCTCACAGATAATACAAATCTATATTTTCTTTTTTGGGCCCTCGACCAAGAATTCGAACCTTGGAAAGTAAAGACCATGTACCAAAGGGCCTTCAGCCGTAGCACAATAAAAAGCACTCACGCCCGTTCCAAGACCACAGAATGTTGGCCATCTACCTTTATTTATTGATAGAGCTTCCTTGCATGCTATCATTGGCCGTTTAAGCAGAGCAAAACCAGCCTTGAGTATTTCATCGCCTTCAGCAGCGTTGAAAGGATAATAAATCTGTAGGAGCCTAAAAATTAATTTTACCTGAATAATGCAAACGTCCCTCTTGTAGATCTATTACAGGCTGTACCAGGTGGTGTCTGAGTACTACATATGTTTTGTCCAATATTTGCCTCAAAGTTAGCACAAAAATAACAACATATTTTTGGAAAACTATAGGCTATGAACCCTCTGAATCACATGAACTTGTATATATGTCACGTGCCAACCAACCTTGGCGGGCCCGGATATACATGATTACAGAGCGTATGGCTCCAAGTTACTATATGAAAGGGATTGACAGTTCTATCGAATGGCAGCCGAGTGGAAATCTTAAGATAATTGTCTCTCGATGATGTCGTCAAGAGTACTTAATGACTGGAGAAATTTGCGCAATCTAAAGTTTCTGTGATGTCTCGGCGAAATGCGGGCAAAGTGCGGTCAACGCCGAGGACCTTCCCTGATTACAAACAGCTTCGATGAAAGATAAAGTTACAATCTTGTGGAACTCTAATACAGGTCTTAGAATTTATAGCGACTCGCCTGGGAGGCTAGATATGTCAGCTGCTCCACAAGGAAGTGAGTTACTCAGCAAAGCACGCAACTCTCATGTCATGGATCAGCCTTGCGCTTAGCGATCATTTATTCTCCCGGTCTTATAAAGAGATAGAATGCTCCCATCCGTCCTCGCACTCTCACGCACTGGGAGACGTCTTAATCTATGGCAGTCGCAGTTCCTGTCTCGACCACCGCTAAACTAACGTTCTTTGTTCCACCCCCTGATGGTGTTCGCGCATTCCAGTCCATCAATCATGTGAACGCTGCAGGCGGTGTGGCGGATCGAGTTCGAAACTTCCAGCGCGAAGAGAAAGAAGTCGTCATTGAGAACCTTCGTGGAAAAGAGGATTTTGCCTCGCTCGACAAGACTGGCTTCCAGCTTGTACATCACCCTGCTAAATATACCTCTTTCACGAATGATGCTGAAATTGAGCGAGAATACTATCCGGAAAGTGCAGAGTTGATCAAGAAGGTCACCGGAGCCAGCAGGATAGTGTTCTTCGACCACAGTGAGTAACATGAGGTTGTTATAGGTGTACCTCGAAACCAATGCCTCCCGCCAGCCATTCGCCGCCATCGGCCTGGAGAAGTAGACGACGCACCACATAAGCGTCAGCCGGTTGCGCAGGCACATGTTGATCAAACGACGGCATCTTCTATCGCACGAGTACGCCGTCATCTTCCCCCTGCTGACGCGGAAGACCTTCTCCGCCGCCGATTCCAGATTATTAACCTCTGGCGACCTATTAAATACACAGCGATTGATTGGCCTCTTGCCCTCTGTGACTACAACAGCGTCGACCCAAAGCAGGACGCACTTCCTGTAGCCCTTATTTATCCCGATCATGAAGGCGAGACATATGGAATAAAATATAATCCAAACCAGCGGTGGAAGTACTTCTATGGGGTGACACCAGAAGAAGCCATTTTCATTAAATGGTAAGCAAGGTTTCGCGAAATTAATCGTGGATGTGTCGATCACACCTTGGCATAGCTTCGACTCAGTACAAGACGGAAGCGTCGCCCGCTTTACCCCTCACACAGGATTCGAGGATCCCACAACTCCTAAAGGGACACCTTTGCGAGAGTCGATCGAGTTAAGGGCACTAGTGTTTTATGACTGACATACGGATTGTACGGGATTATAAATGGGATATATCGATGTTGTTACATACAAATTGGTAATAGATCTATGTGAAATCCATTCTTTGCTTTCTTTCCGGATGAATCTCAATGTTTACGATCGTGAAGCGTCGGAAATATATTTCTGTCATAATAGCTCTTCACTTTGGCAGGGTTTGTTGGTAAAGCTCTTGACTTTACTTCGATATCGCGAACACAATTTATTTCAAAAAACCACATGACTCAATATAGTCACCAAAAGACGCAAAGGCGTCCTGCCTCCTCAAAAAGTACCGAGTCCACCCCTCAAATTGTCCTGCTCTTGTAGACCAAAACATATGCAGACGAATCCTCACCTATACCCCAATTAGCATCTCCAAAAGGCAACGCGACGATATACACATAAAACTCACCGCCACCGTCAAGCGTGCTCAACTTCTCCTTGGGAAATATCGACACCTTATCATCATCAAACTTGTACCAATCCTCATCATCCTCGTCAAGTTCCATCGTGGGGATTGGTGTGCTGGTCCCCTCGCCAGCATCTGGAGCTCCAGTAGTTTTTGGAGTGGACCCCTTGACAGGGTGGAAGACGCTCTTCTTGGCGAAGCCAATGTAGTGTCCGGCATCGGCTGCAGCCCCTTTATGTGTTACAATCGCTATATGGTCCAATGGTCAGCAAAAACACGACCTGGCGGAGATAAAAGACAAACCGACGAGATCGTATAGCCCGCTGATGCTAGCGCCAACATCGCGTTTCACATCCTCACTGATGAGGGGCTCTAGCTCTTCTTTCTCCTTCGCCCTGTACACACTCTCGTCCTCCAATTCACCACCAGCAACAGTCTTCCCCTTCTCAATAACCGCATCCGAAGTAGGACCGCCAACAGCTACTACAGCGGTCGCGTCGCCCATCTCCACGTCGGCGGTGGCTACGGGTGCAGGGGTAGACGAGGTGGGTGGAGGCGCATTTTTCGTCCTCTTGCGCACTTTGCGTCGCTCCAAACGCTCCTTCTCAACCTCTTTAAGCTTGCGGCTGGCGGGAAGAAGTTTTGCTCGGAGATCGTCCGTCACGAGATCGAGTGCGTCGAACTCCAGAGGGAACTTTACTTTGCGCTGAAAGGCAGATTTTCAATGTATGGTTCTGGGAGAGTTGGAGAAGGAAGCGGGGCGCACCATGATCTTCGCTTTCTTCTGGATGTCTTGTCTCCATGCGAAACGGACCATGTGTACAACGAGGTAACCAGGTAGCCTTGTTAGACGGGACTTTTGGGAATACACGGCATCACGACCGAGAGAAGGAGAACGTTTCTCGACTTTTTGATTGAGAGACTAAGAGGACAAGATGTAAGTATGTTGTATCGCAGTAACGTTTGGTTGAACGACGTACATTCATGATCCCCGTTAGCATGAAGTTTGTGGTGATGTTAATATTGCATTCGATCTTGAGTACATTCTCCGTCGTGACTGATACTTGTTCTTCTGGGGCCTCATCACAGGTCAGTCTATGACGTACAGATGGTTAGTCAATGTCTTGCTGTCATAGAATAGATCAACTCAACTCCCTGCGCATTGCTCCCATAAGATACTGTTCCACGAACTTTTTCATGTCAGTCGTCGCTTGTGGTGATGTACCAGACGAAGAACCATCCGCATTAAGGCCAGGAACATTTCGTAGGGTGTTGACGATCTGTCCAAAACATTCTTCGGCGTCTACATACTTTTTAGCAAGCAGAGTCGATGATGTCATCCGGAAGCACAGCAATACCTTGTTGCGCGTATGATCCTCCAAATTGTTTTCCCGAGCGATCCATCTCTGCAAATTGGGGATTGACCTAGAATTGGAAAGAAAATCAATGGTGAGGACGTGACTTTGATCGTCGAAAAGTGACCTGACGCAAAGTGGATAGGAAGGCCATAGGTGTCACAGTGTCCGATGTCCGTGCCATGTTGGCGTAGAGATCGCGAAGTGCGGCAGGGAGAGGCGTAGCTGATTGAAGGGAGGGGCTGTATAATCATGACCACGGGTTTGAGAAAAAAAAAGCGGCATAATGACATACGCAGTGAGAGCGATCTGGAGTTCGGGGATAGCGCGCAAAGCCTGAACAGAGGCGTTCATGTAGCAGGTGTTGCCGAGACTGTGTTCATAGTGAGTTTCTGGTCTGGTAAGCTATCCAATACCCTTACTTGCGAAGACCGACCGGCTTGGCAAGCTAAGAACATGTCAGAATAATGTGGCCAGATGGAACGCAGATATTACAGCTTCAGCCAACTCCTCGTCACCCATATCTGCAGTATCGTGTGAGCATAGAACTGTTTTCATCCTGATTGACTTGACCTTCGAGGAAAACGGTCGGCTTTGCCGGTGGCTTCGGGAGTTCACCAGCGGCACCAATGACCATGAAGGTTTGCCCGTCCTTGGGACCGATTTTCTGCCATGATGAGTCGTCCTATGCAGCAAAACTTGGGTTAAGATCGGACAAAGAAAGACTCAGATCTACCTTGAGCACGCCACCCTTGACCATGACCTTCATGCGATCGACGGGGACGCCGGTGGCGTGATAGACGGCATCTTTGAAGACGGTTGGAGGGAGAGCAGGGTCAAGAGAAAGATCATAGATTTTTCCAGCGTGCTTGATATGCACAGCGAGGGGAGCCATAATAAGGTAATGCGACGCGTAAGTCTCAAGTACCGCGTCGTGTGTATCCCTGCTTGGCTGCGCACTGTTTGGCACTGTGTAGATCTAAAGCCATCACAAAATGTTCGTTCCGATCACAATTTTATTCCCATTCACGCGTTTGGAAGTGACTCCTCTACTTTGAGCGCCTGCACATCGGTCCATTGCGCCACATGTCCCCCCACTCAAAGATTTCCCCCTCTGAGGACGATCTCAGGGCCGCATTAGTCGCGCTAAAAACCAGATACCCTAGCCTTGGCATCGTTAAAACACATTCGATCTTGCTCGCTAGTTATCCCGACTGGACTGTCAGCGAGAAGCGCACGCGCAAGGTTCTCCAGAGCGAAGGGCTTATTCTTGATACGCCTAGCCCTCAGGCAACAGACTTTGTCTATCCGTCGTCGCGCGTCGTTCCCGATCTCGATATCTCAAAGTGGTCAAGCAAGGTGCAAGTTAGATATTACGATAAACGCAAGGGAAAGGGTTTAGTAGCGACCGAGGATATTGAGGAGGGCGAAACGATCTGGAAAGAGGATCCCTTCATTCTTGCTCCTGAATGGTGCGAGGCATCTTTTCTTCGCATTGTATCTGTAACTCACCTTTGGCAGGGAGATTTACGACCTCCAGGTTTCGTCTGCTGCTTGTGGCTATTGCTCAACCCCTCTCGACATGTCCTCGCCCCTGACACAGCCTTGCCCCGCCTCGTCCTCGTCCCACGTGCATTGTCCGATCCGCTTTTGCAATCGCCTCTGCTTGTCGCGTTCGGCCAAGCACCACTCGCTCTTGTGCTCTTCTCAAAATCCAGGATGCATACCACTCCTCAACATGATCAAGGAAACGCAGTGGATGGCTCTTCACGCGTTTTCACAGTGTACATCGCGCATTTTACTTTCAGGCCAACGTAGTATTGAAGAGGAAGATCGTGATTGGAAAGTTGTAGCTGGACTGGCAGAACTTGGTCTCGAGGAGCGTTACAAGTACGGCTTTAGCGCGTAAGCAGTTGCGTCTTGCGTGAACTACTCAAAGATACTGAACAATTTCTAGATCAGGAGCACCTGAACCAGATCGAGAGTCTTGGAAGGAGGCTCACTCAGTGTTTCTGCAAGCCTTCCGGTCGCCCAAGACCCCAGCAGACCAGAAAAGCCTTGCCAAAATACTAAAGAAACCCATCAACCCCGTCATCGAAAAAGCACTTTTTGATTATGATGGATTCCTCAGGGGCTTAGGAAAAATGAGTCTAAGTAAGTAAACCCTCCATTGAACTGCACTGACGCATCATGACGTCTTATATGTACACTGAAACCCAGACTTGGAGGCGCACGGTGGTTTATATACCCTTCATTCACACCTAAATCACTCCTGCACTCCCAACGTATCAGTTCGGCATAACGACCGCCGCACAGCTCTCTCTCGCATCACGTTAATTGCCAAACGTTCTATCGTCGCTGGGGAGGAGCTCTTTGTGACGTATGTGAATCCGGAAATGGATGTCCGACGACGTAGACGTGAGCTACAGGCTTGGGGATTCGGGGAGTGCAGTTGTGTAAGATGCTTGCAAGAGGCGAAACATCTGAAACCAGAAGACGAGGGGATGGATGATTTGGCAGCTGAGCTGAAGGCGAGCTTGGGAGTGATGTGATGTGAATGATGCTTTACGATCAAGGGAAAGTGAAGTTGAGGTTCGTTGTTTGTTTTAGTAACGATCATGATGGAGCTGAGTGTGGCGGTAGGGTTTAAGTATAGGAATACTGATGAAATACAAATAGCACATCTTGAACCATTCTGTTACTGCAATTGGCTTTGAAGCTTGTGTCGATTGGAGGTGAGCTATATACGAACAGATCGGAAGACGCTGAAGCGTTGTGCCTCGGTGAGGCGCAGATATCTGCATAACTGTCAGCCCTCCAAGTATCATTGAAAACCCTCAAGTATGTCTGCTCAATCGCTCATTCATTTTGACGTTGTGGTATGGCATTCATGTGTAAAATTGTTCTGCAAAACCATCTCTTTTATTGTTGTTAACCATTCAGCATCTGGTCTTGTATGTCATCAATCTCTTCTCTTTTCTAAGCTTCAGAACCGCCATTTCGTTGATCTCACTCGATCACCAGGCCTAAAACCCCAACGATAATGTTAATAACAAGCATCAGTTACATCACAAAGCATATTGATAGTCTAATGCAAAAATTTCGCTAAACATACAACAACTCCTCGAAGCTCATCTGGTCTATCTATCTGCCTCAAGGGGCCTAGGTCGTACCATTTCTCCTAACTACTTGGGGACGGTGGTCCAGAGTAGTATACCTCTTGACATCGGTGACCTTCCTGGACCATCTTTGCGGGAGGAACTACAAATGGATCCTGATCAAAATTTGTTTAAGATTCCGATTTCGCATACCGATGCTCCTTCATATTCGAATCCCTGCGGCTTCGCTTGCATCGTACGGAATACTGCGCTATTTTGGAGACAGTTGTCGAGTGCCTCCCCGCATAAGCATGTAGTTCGCGCAGGCCCCTGACTGAATTGGTGCTCACCCCGAGGGCTGCGTGACTCGTCATTAAAATTATACTTACTCGGAGTTCTTTCATTCAAACGCCTTTTAGCCCGCAACCTTGGTCCTTGGTTCATCATCAACCGGCCGACGTCAAAGAATGTAATACTGACCTCTTGATGGACAAGACAAATGACACTCCACACCACGCCAACGGCCGCAACACACACACGTCAGTCCGTCCGTATTCTCTCCCCCATGTCCTTCGCTTTGTCCCACATACCCTTTTGGTCGGGCACACGTATTCGGGCCACTCTGTGCTTATCCTCCCCTACGGAGTTTTGATTTTTGAGTACTTTGCCGTCCATCTGAATGGCTTTGAACGCAAGTCTGAATAGCGAACCGCGCATTCTGCTCATTCGCACTCGCAGAAGAGAGCGAGTACCATTTAGAGCCCGAGACCGCGATAGCCCCCTGTGACGTATGCCCTGGAGACCCCTTTGAAGATCGCGGGGCGTGGAGATATCGCTGCATCGAATACAGCGTTGAGACCATTGCGCAACACGAGAAATTGACTGGACAGATGGAACAATAGGGTTCAATAACCGTGATAAAACCATCTACTACAGTATTTTTTTCATGATTACGTCGGTACTTAACATTTAATGGCTTACAAGGACAACATTGTTCTACATTTGAATCGTGTATGAATCCGAGCCACTCTCACTCGTTCCTAGTGGACAACATCCTACGACATTTAGGTTTCACGTCTCTCACCAATGAAGCCTTGTATTGCTCAATGACAGTCTACGTCTGCTGTGAAAGCATTTAAACAACTCTCAATCTCCGTAAAAAAACGTCTCTCTATGCGCTAGCTCTAATTCTTGATTGCATTTACGTCCCAGGAGCCTTCAGATTCTGTCTGTGTTCCACGGTCCGGGACAGTCGCAGTTGGTGAGGCCGTCATATGCGGGTACAGAAAAGAAAGGACCAAGATCAGGACAGGGAAAGATGTAGGGTCAATCCGCATGGCAAGGACAAACCGATTTCCCACAGTTTAGTTGCTATGTAAACGGGCAACGACATCCACAAGTAGTCGTCTGCGAGGCATACATAGTATGACAAGATTGATTTCCCATGGACGAGAACCCGACGACCACGCTGGGGAACCTAGCAGGACTAACTCTTTCCAGTCAGACTCAAACTCATGGCGAGACAATCACAGATTCTAAAGCAGCAAATCATGTTTTTAATACTATTTTCCGAGTCTTTTTCTGATTCTACCCATTTTATAAACTTCAGAGGGACATAGCGTGACGTATCATCGTTTTAACGTTTAGTGGCTGCACGCGCAAGGTCACTAAGGGGTTGTTGGCATAAGCAGACGGTGACTGATAAAGCAAGCAAGACCCACCCGAACGCTGATTCAATGCAATGCTTGATCTCCTTGTAACTAACTATCAAGCAAGACTGCTCGTCTCTCGAGACAAGCATAATCTTCTCGTCCGTACCGGCATCGAGCTGGAGAGAGATAAGACATATCAGACAATGCGGACAGCAGCGTATCAAACCTTGTTCAAGCAGGTGAGGACATGAGATAGATTGACCACAGGATTACCACGCTCGTCAACCTGGTGGAAGACGTAATCGCGGAACAGCTTGATGATGTAACGGTCGCCCGTTTCTGACCACCGAGGTTCACGAGCGAATCTGCGAGAACAAGATCAATTGATGGGAATTCAACATCTCGACAAGGAAGGCATACTCGGGTCGCTCGTTGATGAAACCGAACTTGCAAAGCAAACGCACGAGCCTGGCGTTCTCGAGTTCACTCAAAAGTTCGGTTTCCAGCCGATCAT
This sequence comes from Termitomyces heimii, assembly GCA_003313675.1. Taxonomy (NCBI): domain Eukaryota; kingdom Fungi; phylum Basidiomycota; class Agaricomycetes; order Agaricales; family Lyophyllaceae; genus Termitomyces; species Termitomyces heimii. The sequence continues at coordinate 11,207 of QLON01001497.1, read as the reverse complement.
TACCACTGTCCGCGCATGAGTATCGCACTGAAAGTACCGTACAAAAGAACGTACTTCAGAGCCTCCTCCATTTCCGAGACGATCCTTGCATTGATTTTATCAAGGAACATATTGATGGTCTGCAATTTCGGGGCATACAGTAAGCACTCTCTCTGACTGAAAAGAAATCCCACTCACCCGAATGGGCGCCATCCTACTCGTAAACCACATAGCGACCTCTTTCAGCTCTGTGCTGTAGTTCCGGCCAATAAAGTCCAAGCTTTTCTGAATATTTTGACCGCTTGTCGCCGTAATGTTATTGCAGCACAGCGAAAAGATGAGGCGTCCAAACATGTTGAGGTCCTCTTGTTGCAACAACACAATGTCTTGCAACGTGTCGTGCATCAGCACGTCGATGATCCCGCAGGAGCTGATTCGGATTCTAGAGTAAACAAATGAGAAACAGAACAATTGAACTAGCTGTATTGGAGGTGGGTACTTACCGATTCTTACCAGTTAGAAGGATCTTTGTCACGTCAATGTTTCGCACAGCCTGCCCAACTTCGTGAACTTTCTTGATAGCAGAGGCGATCTGGACTATGTAGGACCAGATGGTGCGTTCGGGGATGATTCTCGGGAGGTGAGCTTGGAGGAGAGTGGATCGACCGTGTTGGTAGGAATGCGTATGCATACTTGGTGGCTTCGGCTTCAGATGCACGTCGAAAAGCGTCTCAGCATCCGCATGATACCCATGGACGAAAACTAGGGCTGATCAGATAGTACAAGTCAGTCGACTTAATTGACGTGAAATGCTTTTCAGGGCCTACAATCATCGTTGAACGACCGGGTGGTGAACGCTTCCTTGACTGAAACAATGTTTGGATGGCGAATGTTTGACCATATCTCGATCGCGTTGAACGCAGACTGATGCATCAGCCTGTAGTCTGCCGAATGATGTTCAATAAACACAAGCGAGTCGCTGGACTGGCTCACTCTCAATTCGCCGGAGCGCGTAGGGCAGACCGTCCGTCGAATTGATTGCGCGGTAGACTGTCGAGTACCAGTTTCCGAGCTTCCTCCTGTCTCCAGTGGTAGGCTCGAGCGGAACCAGAGTGTGATAGCCTTGTAGTTCTTCAGGCAGGTTTGACCCTGAGTGGTATGTGAGTCACAGAGCTCTAGGAACTAGAAAACATATACCAATTGGGGCAATTTGGCGTATCGTCTCGCTGCGCTTTTGAAGAAGTTGCCGGAGAGCATAAGACGGTGGTATAAAATGGCTGTCGGATGTAGATGGCAAGAAGTTGGATGAAGGAATAGGAGTGTAGAGATGGTAATCCAACTATGCAGCGGAAAGATTTACTCAAGGAGGGAAAAACGCGAAATACGAGTGACTCACTGGCTGTCTCAAATAAACCGGAGGTGAGGGATAATAGCTAGCGTGGGGGTCGTAGTCCGTATACGCGGGGTATTGATTGTCGTCATAAAACCCTAGATCCAGCTATAAAAAACGATTTCTCAGCGCTTGCAGAATTATAACAGGAAACAACAGCGTACGTCTGTCATTTGTTCCGCCAATTCAGCGTCAGCTTCTTCACCGCCCGCATAGGCGTATGAATGATACTGTTCTTGAGCTTCATGGTCATAGTCTGAATACTCTGTCTCGGGTGTAGCAGAAGACCTGCAACTCGGGTAAGTCAGGATTCCTTGGGACAGTGGAATTGGTGCGCTTGCGTGATGGAAGGTGTCGAATCAGAGGGCGGTGGGGGCGTTGCAACGCCAGTGATAGCCCTCGGAACGAAGACTGGCGCATTGACTGCTTGAGATGGGATTGCCGAAGTGCGGACGTCCGTGGTCGGTTGGGACGGAGAACTAGGAAGGATCAGACACAGCTAAATACGACGAGAGTGAGACGCTCGACGTACGTGGGAGCAGAAGGCTCTGGCTGTGGTGTGGGTGATGAAAAAAGAGGTTTAAAAGGACGTTCAATGGCATACCGATGGATGGGCGAACGGACAAGTATCCTGATATCTGCAGTAGCTACCCTCGCGGCATTCATTCTGTTCTACGATGATCAAAGATAGGAAATTCGTACCCGTGGATTACAACATTCCTGCACTGCTGTTTTGCACGAGTGTCTATGCCATTCTGAGTCAAATTATACTAATGATCGTATGGAAGGTAAACTGACCCTTCTTAGTGGGAGCAGTCTCTTTCGCGGTCTTTTCGTCCTGGGTGCTTGGGTCGACGATTTTTATGGCGGAGGACTGTGGTCGCACGAAGAAGGCCATGACATGTATTCGTGGTGCAGGTTGGACTGGACGGCGAGTCTGCCCAGCAGAAAGTCAGAGAAACTACTTGAAATCACATTTCCTCTTTGATAAATGAACAAAACAGGCGCATACATCCAGATTTGGGGACTCTAAATCTCTTTGTGATGAGTTTAGAAGATTTTTTCTTTTTCTTTCTTACTTGTTGTTCTTTTGCTGAACGTGATTCTTTGAACGTCAAGGATTATGCCGAGCACACGTGCCCTTTGTTGGCGCGGACGTCGAAGAATGGTCGCAGCCGACAGTATAATATGTCATCGGATTAACTTATCCATCGAGGGAGGCGATCAATATCAATATGTACTAGCCTGGCTGATCTCTTCTTGAAACACCAGAGCCCCAAGTCGATACTACTCCCGCCGCTGCCAAAGTCTAAAAGATACGTGACAATACAAAGTACACATTCCAAGACTGTTGTTTACATGACTCGGCGCCTTTCATCGCGGCAGAAAGCAGGCAATTCACGTATCTAACCCCGGTGATGCTCCATATATGATTTTTCTTCGGCGGGAGGGGTCCTATCGTACGCGTTCGCGTGCGCGCGTGACTGTATAAACCCAATGAGGGTTCTCACAGGGTTGGCAGTGATGCAGTAGGACGACAGTCTAATGTTGTTTTTGAGGGAGCATTGTGCACGACGGAATGTGGATTTGTGTGAGAGAATCCGCATTTTACATGGCGATCTCCGATATGGAATTGATGGTTCAACCAAAACAAGGCAGTTGTATGAATAACGCTCAAGGGCCCTGAACTCGTACGAGTAGTAGTACAATACGGAATGCAGGAATAACGTCATATGTTCCTTGAACGATCTCTCTGCCAAAAGTTTTTTTTTTTTCGAGACAGATGCATCCTTTCTTTTTTTTAAACTCTTTCTCTAGAAGTTCGGCAAGATCAAGCCTATTCGGTATCTTTGAACGGGATTGCACATACTTACTCTGTCTTTGTGCGTCTCTCGTTCCGGGGCTCGACTGATTATGAATGTCTCTTGCAACCCTCGGTTTGATCAAGCCTGATCAGATCACAAGCAAGGCAAGCATCATTGTTCACGGACATCAATCACATCAGGAGCATCGCAAGCAAGCAAGCAAGCACATCTCGGGATCTTTGATCGTTGTCTGTACATACTGTTAATAGAACTGATGTCCATCGCATCGTCAACTTGTGTGAACGAGTCATTGGCTGCAGCCCTACAAACGCATCGCATGTTACATTAATAGTACTTCCGATCGCAATCGCAATCGCAATCGCAGAGATGAACCCAGATTTGATGGGGGGGTCTGGTTGTCTGTGTCAAAGAAGCGATGATTTGAAACCCCATGACCCCCCCCAGAAGCACGAGCCATGAGCCACGAGCACGATCGTGAATCGATGGAACTGATGAAAGAGTCCCATATCCCACAGGATAGATGGGGTGGGGTTGGCTCGATGACGGATGGACGGAAGGCGAGGTTTGGAAATCTCAGGTTTTACTTATTCTATCTGTCATTCCTGCTGTCCCATGTCAGGTCTTGACACTTGCCACACTTTGGGTTCAGTTCAATCTGAGCATTGTAATGCAATGAATGCTTCGCGAGTCATGCATGGTCATGACAGGCCAGCGGTACCGGTGGGGTACAACTGTAAGTATTACTCATGGGTCTAGGTCTGCAGGGGGTATCGCGCGCGGCGGATATGAATCCGATTACTCGGCAGAGAAAAGGCATCTTCAGTTAATCTGTGGCAGGGGGACTTCTCTGAGCCGTCAAGCCGTGTGTGTGTGTGTGTCCTCGTGGCGGGCTTACACATGTGCGTCATCTGGGGATTGTTCGATGGAATCCGAGCTATATACGAGTGTGTGGTTCTCGCGCAGCGGCGGAGATCAGAGTTGTGGGATACAGATACAGGATACATCCGTGATAATCAGGTCAGGTCATGGTCGGGTTTTTTGAGATGACTGTGCATGTGCTTGAGCTCTCAGCCTCAACCTCAGGGAGACGATGATGATGATGATGCGATTGTTTCTTTTGTGTTAGAGATAGATAGGGATTATAAAAGATTTGTAGTTGTGTGTTGTGTGTGTGGGCACCCAGAAACTGAACAGGGGAGGGGATGTTCTTTATTTGGTAAGAGTATAATAGGCGCGAATAAACGCAAGGAACGAGGGTTTACACTGTGATCAGTTTCAATCCTGGCCCAGGACCCTATCGCCCTCGCGTCCTCGAGCGGACACGGACACCAACACCAGCATTAGCCCCAGCCCCAGCAGCAGCAGCAGCACAAATGGCGCACGCACAGGCCCCACCGCACCCGCACGAAGTCCAAACTGCCGCCCCGGCCCCGGCCCCAGCCCCAACCCCGGCCACGGGCCCGCCACCAATACAACGCCGCCACGCAACAAAACTACGTTTCGTCGCCGAGCTCTCGCAGTGCCTCTTCGACTTTGTGATCCAGCTCCTCCCTACGCCCGAGGAGATGGCCGTCAAAGAGGACGTGCGCAAGCTCCTTGAACGCCTTATACGTACTATCGAACCTGATAGTCGTTTGCTTTCGTTTGGGAGTACTGCTAATGGGTTTAGTTTGCGGAATTCTGGTGTGTGGGGGTTTTTTGTATCTGGTTTGCTGGGGGGGG
>QLON01001496.1:0-54938 GCA_003313675.1 Termitomyces heimii | reverse complement strand
TTTCCTGCATCCAGTGAACCTTTTGTCAATATATTGAAAGAAAGAAAAGGACTTTGATAGCTTACCCACGCACTTTGTTTCCCATGCATGAACATGCTCATCTTTTGCAAACATGCTAATCACCTTGCACTCGTATCAAAAAGGGACAAGTGTGTAACAAAAGAAATGAAAGAACAATTGAAGGCCCCAAATAGATTATGTAATGAACCTGGACAAAGGGGTCTTTGTCCTAAAAGCTGAATCAAATGCCAAAGCAGCAAATGCCAAAGCATGATTGTGGAGATAGACATATAATCATCATGCGAGGGTGGCATGTTCTTGACAAATTTCCAAGCCAATATGAGACTTCACATTGAGAGACCATATCCTCTGCATTTAGCTCACATTGAATTCATTACACTTCCACCTCTGCCGTTCCTGCCAACTGCCATGTGTATGGAGTTTGGACCCAACAATCCAACTGCAACAGTAGACCCGGAAGCTCCAGACGCCAGCAGCAAACCTGAGGACGAGCCTCCTCAGAATCTAGAGACTCCCCACACTTGCAGCAGCATCAACAGGAAGATACTGAGGCTTCATGGTGAGCCAGGAAGACCAAACAGCGGAGGTTTCAACCTTGCAACCAAGCTGGCTAAAACCGGCTGGTCTAAAAAGTCTGTCAAGCAATTAGTGGTGTGTCCTTAACTTCAAGCTTTTATTTTACAATTTGACAGCTCTGAACAGGAAACTGTTCACACTGTTGCTCAGGAAAGGCTGGATTTACTAAATGCTATAGGAAGCAGGACAAGAGAGATGTCAAGAAGATATGTGACGAGGTAAGCGGTGGCTGTTCGCCATTTGGAAGGTCTGACTGGTTGTATCAGATGATCAAGGATAAGAACTGGCCAAAATTAAAGGATTACAAAGACTGCTGGCCAGTACTTTGCATTTTGAAGACCAAGTTAAAGAATGGGGCTGCAGCAGCCCACTGAAATGAGCTGAGGGACACACAAGCGCAAATGCAAGCCGTTATGAACAGAAGGGGGGTGAGTCCAAATTGTGAACAGTAATTAGAGATAGGATATAGAAACGCAGTTGTTATAAACCATGCATCACTTTTCGAATGATTGAGCCTTTCCATGACAATGAATGTAGCAGTTTCCTTATATCTTAGCTGAAGAGAAGGGAAATGGAAAAATAACAGAGAACAGAGAAAAGAAAAGGAGGCATACCTTTACGGCAACCCTCCAGTAACATGTCACTCCATCAAAAGATATACTGACACTTTGATGAGGTGATTCATTGGATAAAATTTGTTGACTGCGAGAGCAGGCATGAGCATGAGCAAGTAAAGCACCCCATTCTATATCACTGTCCACTTGATCCTGATCGAGCCCCAGTCTATAAAATGATTCTGTTAAGTAGTGTATCAGTAATGTCTCCAACTGACCACTTCAAATATACCTCACATCTAACCTTCTTCTTTTGACTCACATCTTTGCCTTTATTACCCTCAGACATAACTTTTTTGTTCTTGGTCATTCTTCCACCTCAGGGTCTTCTTCTTCATTGACTTGAGCCTCAATGTCTAGAAAATAGTTTTATCAAGTAGTGTATCAGTAATGTCTCCAACCTCAATGCTTCAAACATACCTCATATCTAACCTTCTTCTTTTGATGCACATCTTTGCCTTCATTGCCCTCAGACATACCTTAGATATTGTTGTTTATAAAATCCATTAAAAGTCAATCTCTAACTAGTCAAATAAATCATTCTATAACCTGACAGTTGTTGCAGGGGCCATATGTTGGACTTTGAATGCAGATGGCACCTATCTAAGCAACCTTGTAACTTGAGGGCAGGTTTCTGACATTGAAACTGGTCATGTGCCACTCGTGATCACAAGAAGTTGGTCATATTTTCTGACGCCAGCCTGCCACATATATATGTTCACTTCAGCCTCTTAAGTTACGTATAATGGATTGTCATTATAAAATGGCTTGTGCCAAGACAAAACATGAGATAGAATAACTTACAAACGTAGTCGATTACAGGCAGAATGATGGCAGATTGAGCATCAAGCCTGGTTTGGTAATGCTCAATGATTTGAGTATGAGAACAAAGTAGTATTTTTATGGTAATATTCCATACATAGTACAAGTTTAAGCAAGTATAGTATAGCGAAAATTGTTCAATAAGAGATGCCAAAAAAGTCTTGAGGGCAAGAAACATGTTAGCTATTGGTCCAGTACATCAATATGCAAAAGTATGAACTTGAGCATCTAGCACTGGAATGATTTCATGGGTTGGAACTATTCCCCAGCAAAGATAGCCAGCTGCGGTGTTTCATCCAAAGCATGCAGCAAGTCGAATTCATCACTACTTGTCACATGTGCTGCATGAAAAACCGGGGCAAGCTCCTCCATCCCAAAGTTTTCAAGTAATTTCCAGAGTTTCAGTGGAACCCTATCAATATCATTGTTACTGCATGAATGATGTGCACAACCACTTCAACAATTGATGTCGCAAGAAACCAATGTCAGGTCCCTGGGCTACAGAGTCAAAGGTTAGCCCCACACCTCTTCTGAGTCACCAACCAATGCTTACCATAAAGTATTGTTTGAAGTATTGAAGAAGGGAAAACTTATACAATGGGCTCAGCATACCTTCAGATAGACTATCCATGAACTGTTCAGGCCCAGCATTCCAAGCCGTCAGGTGATTCAAGATGGATAGATGTTTGTCATTGACAATACCCAAGCGAGCAAGAGCATCAATAACTGCTTGATTTTGCAAAAAACCCTGGATATGGGCTTTGGCAGGAGCAGCTAACCATCAATGAGGGTTTTTTTTGAGGCAGAACAGATTGTTTCCTGAAAAAGAGAAAGAATCATAGTACCACCTTCATGAGATGATGCATGTATACATACTCGGAGAACTTCCAATTGACCTTCTGACCAAGGGTAAATTCCACATAGTTTGTAGATGGAATATCCTTCTGATGTATAAGTGGGAGGTTTAGGGATCATCTTTCTCCAGCAAGAAGCATAGGTGATCAGTCAGCCAGAGAAATCTCACTCAATTTATGTCAGCATCAATAAATGATGATGACAAATCAATTCCCAGCTACATTACATAACATAATAAATAAAATGGAAATGAAATTAAATTCCCAAATAAATATCTTTGGTTGTGATCATCATATCATCAACAATCATCAGTGCACCTGCTTATATAATCTTGACTTCCATGGGTGCTGGTGAAGCCTGTTTGCTATCGCAAAACCGCCTGTTTGGCTGTGGCATGGGGCAAGGACCCTTCCAGAAGAGTGGTTTTCTTCAGGTTGGGAGCTCTGAGTGGACAAGCCAGGCCCAATATGGATGATGCCATCATCTTCGGCAAATGCTTTGTTTTCGTGAAAGGACTCTTATCAATTCTTTGTCTTTGCACAATTTGTTTCTCACTCTTTGCCATATTCCACCCAGAAGTTCCAATGAATTCTGGAACTGAAAATGACAGCAACAACCAGGATGTAATCAGGAGCATTGAAGAACAACTCTCGAATCTCCAAAATGCTGTTGATGGACTCACAAACAACTCCACCCCAACTGGGAGAAAAAAACTTGTTTGAAAGACATACCCATTCAAAGTTCCTCAAAAACGGGTTGTTTGCTCTGACGACCACAATACCACCATGCGGATTACAAGATCCGAAATGTGCAGCATCCTTGGTATTGGCAAGGATCATAATTTTGCCAATATTGTCCATGCCTACCTACATATCCTGGCAAATTTTAATAAGGTAGAGTATTTCTGCAGTGACAACACTGCTCTGGGACCGAGTCTTCAAGACCCTTGAATTTACCTAGATAGCCCTGAATGCATTTGGAATGTACACTTTGCAGGGGTCTTTGCCCAATATGTGACCAAGAAACATCACAACAGGAATCTCAGCAAGGAGGTTGTTGCATATCACTTCCTTGACCGAATTGAATGTCTTTGAAAAGTTTACAATAAGTGTCAACCCTGGGAGGATGAGAATGTGGAGGATGCTCAAAGGCATGTTGAACAAGATTTAGCTCAGGATAGCCAGCAGAAGCACAGGAGATGCAGGCAGAGTCAAGTAATTATAATCTTCCTATATGGGTGGGTTGACACTGATATCTCCTGAAGTTGTATCAGGCTTGACTTGCTGTCTGTGAAGAAAATGTTGCAGAGGAAGGTTGGAGTCTTATGTTACAGATGGTGTCACGCCTTGAAATCGATGGTCAGAGTTCTGATGAGTCTGATGGTGGAAATCAATTTAGGGTTAAAAAACAAAATTGGTGGAGCCCTCAAGTTTTGTCTCTTCTATACCATATTGATGAATACAGACCCACCACCAATCATCTTGGGAACCGACATCCAGGTGCCCCACCCCAATATCACCACTACAGTGAGGAAATCACATCATGACAGCTGGAAGACATCCCTGCTCATCTTCCTGCCTTCCTGCCAACATATATAATACAACATGGTATGATTCTCTCATTGAGCATTACCAAACCAGGCTTGATGCTCAATCTGCCATCATTCTGCCTGTAATTGACTATGTTTGTAAGTTATTCTATCTCATGTTTTGTTTTGGCATAAGCCATTCACAACAACCTGAATTAGTAGATTGATCATATCACCTTTGACTAAGCTAAGAAGCAGGGGTAGGAATTGAGCGGAGAGGGCAGCTTAGGAGATTTTGGTGCCTTGTGTTGAGTCAAATAGCAATAAAATTGTTCTCTTGGTCTATCCGTTTCTGTTAGTGTCTCTTGCTATCTTTGAGATCTGTAGTCCCTGTTCTTAATTGCCCTACATATGGATGGTGCCAAAAAAAACATGAACTCTGAGCAAACAAATTTCAAGTTAGATCAAAAATTCTGGCCATGGGGCTTGTAGTTGAATTCTATATTGTTTTCTAATGTACTTTTGATGCCTATAGATTTGAGTGTTCCTTTCTAAATAATTCCCTCTACAATAATTCCCTTATGGCTGTGAGTGCACGAATTTCCTCCACTTCATGGTCTTCAAAGCCAAATGTCTTGTACAAGTCAGTTGGACCAAGTTCAAAAGCTGGGAGGGCAAGGTGTGTATTTATGCCTGTATAGTACTTTTTTTTTAAAATCTTGTCAGCAATTACTCATGCTATGGGGACCCGCAGAATGCATTTTACATCGTTTTCCAGCTCTCCCTCAGCCCAGAAAGAGAACCACATTGGATTGGGGGGGGAGTCACATGGTTCAGCTGGCTCCTGGATAGTAAGCCTTCAAATGTTCATTCCCCCCTTGGTGTGGTAAAGATAAACTTCATCACCTCCTCCTAAGTACCAAATTTGTGAGATTCAGTCATCATCATCCTTAAGTTTTAGGGCGACCCACTTGGGGACATTATGATGTAAGCTTCCCAGTGAAAATGCCCTCTCTCCATACACCTCAATGAACGCGACAGTACTAGCAATGCTGATTGGGCTGCCCATTGTAGAGTATGGGCTGGAAGGTGGGGTTGAAGCTGCATCTGGGATGTGCTTGCTTAGAGCTGTGTTTAAGTCAAGTAGGCCCTTCTTGATTGTGGGGGGGGTGAGGAGGGCATGTGGGAGCAGTGGGTTTGGTCCTGCATGACTTTTTTGCAGATGTCTCAACTTGATTCATGCACATTTGGAAAACCTTCTGAAGATACCATCATGATAATGTAAGCGCCCCATTTAGAATGATAGTCTCTGTTATCAATGTTTACTCTTTACATGAGAAAGGAGAACTCAACCTATGGCTATGCTGAAATGTACTCAATTTCAGAAAGATAGCAGATCTAATCCCAAATTCATTGGGACTTCTGGGTGAAACACAGCAAAGAGGGTGTAATATGCATATCTTTTACCATAAATATTCTACTTTGTTCTCGTACTCATAACCATGTCAATCTCGGAGCTGGTATCTTTCCCCTACCTACTTTGCCATTATTGTTATCTTAATTCATCTTTTTGTCTGCAGCTCCTCTACCTATCCATATGCATATCTGAACAAACCGGTCCCTATATTCCAACAGTTGCAGTAGATATGAAAGAGAACTGAAGGTGATCTGAATACTGCTACATGTAAAGGCACAATCACATTTACGTATCAAGGCATGCTGCATGTCCATGACACCATTCAAGCCAGCAGAAGCTGGGGGATGATTTGAGGTGACAGAAAGCTCATCGACTCTGGAGCATATTAGCTGCTGAGGACCATGCAGTGTGCACAGATGAAAATATTCCAGTACATCGAGGAACAGAAATATACGCTTTTGCCCTTCAAATGAGATAGAAAGAAAAGTCCTTTGAATCAAAGAAAACAATCGAAATAATTGGGCTTTAGAGAGAACAAACACACTTATATTCTCAACTCCCGACCCTTTGTCCACCACATAGTCTCTAATCTTTGTCAATATGTTCAAAGAAAAAGGACTATATAACTCATCAATGCGCTTTGCTTCTTGCACAAGAACTCACTCATCTCTTTCAACATGCTGATTGTCTCACATTATTTGCACTGTATTTACAAGATGGTCCACAGTCTTGAACTCTTTACTGCAACAACCAGAGTGAGGCACACTTCATCATGATCATCCTTTGCTACTTATATGTTCACAAGATTGAATAACGTCACTAAATGGCTGATTCTATGGAACATCCTATGTGCAACCAGTCATCAAGCACGTCCTCTGTCAGACTAACTTGAATAAGAGGCATTCCAACCTTCAATATCTGCTGAAACATCATGAAATTCAGCCAACCATCCATCACGCCATTGTCACCATTGTCTGAGGACACAAAAAGTTCCAATTCTATATCTTCTTTCGAAATCATGTCAACCTCATGCTCAATCACCACATCCAACCATGGTCTTCCTGAATTTGGCGAGGAGATATATTCGTCCTCAGAAAAGGAGTCAAAAAGGAATTTGTCAGCATGAGGCAGAAGGATGCGATGTTTTCCAACTTTGCTGTCTGACGGTATGTGGATTCTCTCTCATCTGTGATGAGTGCCTTGATCAATACATACTATGCAGGTTTGTAAGCTGGGCGCATCAAGGCCAAATCTATATTTCAAAAAACCTAATATTCTATTATCCTTAGAATTATGAACCGATTAGCGCTTTGTCATGTATAACGTGGGGTTGTTTAGTAGGTTTTTTTCACTGACTCTACCGCGGGGTATTGCCATAGATACATCCATATGTACAGCATAGCAATCTTAGTAAAAGTGGAAAATTCATTGCAAGTACATATATTTCATGTGACCAGCAGACCAATGCAGGATGCAGTATGCCTTCTTAGCAGTACTCCACAAGAATTGTGCTATATAGTACATAAGTTGCCACCATGAAGAATAACATCTATATGATTAAGAATTTATAGAAAGAGCAGTCGTAGAATGGAAAAAGCGGAATGACAGCACAGAAAAATGGTAACCAATGTTATTAAAGTAATATAATGCCACTGGCACACACCCAGCTCCTCTTCTACCCAAAGTTACTGAGTTGACACTGAAACAAAAAGTTACATATAGAATGACTTGCTCCAGGATAAGAAGATTATGGCAAGTCAGTTACACTGAGAATATGCCACCTCCTGCCAGTGAGGACAATGAATCCTCCATGATTATTTGCTCTACATCACCAGTAGGTGGACTTTCCTCCACCCAGTGAGTAACAACCATTACAGTCTGAGTTTCCAATCACACAGCAGTGACCATCTTGGTGACTACTTCAGGCTGAATGGTCACTATGTGCGCAACAGAGAGAATCCCAGTCTGCTCTGCACATTCTGCATGACTCAGGGCATCATTATTAATAATAAGGGCAGTTTGAGTAGATGCCACCTGCTCCACCATTTCATAGACCGTTTGAGTAAAAACGACTGAAGCTTGGGCAGCAGCATCTTGGGAATGCAGCACTGTGAAGTGCGCAGAATTAAAAAAAAGGATGGGCTTAAAAAGACAAATTCAATCCAGTAAGCACAATCAGGAAACATCAAACTTACATTTAGGAATGAAAGGGCTAGAGCAGGAAAGAAGTATTGGATTTCAATTGCCAAGAATAAGAACAAGATGAGGCCCCACTCTGCATGATGGAACCAGTTTATCACAGGTGCCACCAAGTGTGCAACAGCAGGCTCATTATAAGGTACATTAGGCTAGTAAGGTGTTCCACATCATATACTGGCAGTTTGAGAAATGATTAGTTCCCTCGCTCACCTGCTTTGTCCACACTAATGTGCAAAAGTCACTAGAACTAGATCCACCAATAATGATGTGGAGACTGTTTGAGAGCTGTGCAGTGGCAACTGTCTGTATAAGCCTTGGAAGTCGGTGATAATAAATACTGTGTTATAATTAAATGGAAAGCTTACTTCTCATGGTTAACTGTTGAATAACTTCTTGCGTCACCATATCCAAGACATAGATGATCCCATGATCATTTCCATAGACAGCAATGTTCCCATCTTCAGCCCAAGTGCCTTGAAACATAATCTGCCTCTTGAATTGAACTGGAAGGATCGCCTCTGGTAGCGATCCTGGAAAGCAGTAGACTTGGGCATAGCTTTCCATCAGATTATGCATGAGAAGAAGGTCTTTGCAAGGAGAAAGGGCCATGTAGCCACTAGAACAAAGTAAGATGATAGTAATGGTGCATACGTGGAATGCACACAGCGCATGTTAAATATTTTTGCCAAAGGACCTCTGAAGTCTGCGCATCTTGGCATGTCCTACAAGCTAAGGATAAAAAGGGTGCAACAAGTTTCACATTAATGATCTTACATCTCTCCATTTTCTAATTTGTGAATTAGGAGGCTCTGGTTGCCTCCTCCAAAGAATGCTAGGCTGATGGGTATTACTCCAGGTGTGTCTGCAATGGTCCAGAGTTCAATTAAATCAGCTTATAATCAATGAGATCATTGAATAACTAACACATTGAATTCAACTCACCTCCATCTATGCTAAATAACTTCAGGATCCCACTGCGGCTGGCAATCGCAATTCGTTGATTTGCGGTGTTATATACTTGTGCAGTGATGCTATCATTAAACTTAAACACTTCAATGGACTTCGAAGATCTTTGGGTGAACCACTTTGATATATGTCAGCAAGATATCACAAGGTCAAAAAGGAACACACATGCTCTTGTGTTTTGCCTGAGAAATGAGGGATACCAGCCCTTGTATGCTTCCAACACAAAGGATTCCAACCCTATCATTGGCAGCAGACTCTGAGTCTATGCAAGTCAAAGCAGTGACCTTGCCCCAAGCTGGTTCATGAAGAGTTTGAATGGGGGTGAAGTCACTTGTTGAATATACGCGAACATGGCCATCGTCACCTGAAACAAAGTGCTCAAAGGAAAAATACCAATCTACAATTCAAAACTCACTACCAATGAAAACAAGGGTAGCGTCATGGTTGAAAACAATGGAACTGATTGGGCCCTTACTACCCTTAAGGTCACTATGAAACCGGTACTGGTTGATCTAAGGGATATCAATGGAATCCTCTCAGCATAGGAATAAGTACCTATAAAGTGGACATCATGAAGAAGGACGAGTAAGTATCCAAAAGGGTTGCACAGAGTTAAATTTTGGCAAAAAAGATTATGTAATGAATCCAGACAAAGGCTTTGTCCTTAAAAAGGCAATAAATGATTGTGGAGATGGATACTTGTATAGAATGATTGCACAAGGAGTCATAAAATCCAAATCAAAACTTGACAATGGGAGACAATGGGAGACGGGGCACAAGCATGAACAAGTAAAGCACCCCATTCTATATCACTCAGTCCTGTTTGATGGCAAGTGGATGATGAGAAAGACTTCAATTCAATGCAACAGGTAAACTGTCTTCGATAAAGCCACATATAGTCCATACATTGTCAGCCATAGGTATATAGAGCATCTGCATAAACTACTATTGTCATCTTCTTCTTCCACCTCAGGGTCTTCTTCATCATCGACTTAAGCCTCAATGTCTAGAAAATGATTCTGTCAAGTAGTGTATCAGTAATGGCTCCAACCTCAATGCTTCAAATATACCTCACATCTAACCTTCTTCTTTTGATGCACATTGTTGCCTTCATTACCCTCAGACATACTTTTTCAGTTCTTGGTCAAGACACTGAAGATATTGTAGTTTATAAAATCCATTAAAAGTCAATCTCTAACTAGTCAAATACATAATCATAATTCAACAATCATTGTGGGAGCCATACATCGGACTTTGAATTCAAATGGCACCTATCTAAGCAACCTCTTAACTTGAGGGCAGGTTTCTGACATTGAAACTAGTCATGTGCTGCCACTTGGGGATTCCTGTTGATCATAAGGGGAAGTTGGACTTAGTTATATTTTCTGATGCCAGCCTGTCACCATGCATATGTTCACTTCAGCCTCTTAATTTATGTATAATTATGAAATAACACAAAGCACAAACAATGCAGATATATTACTAGGAATAGTGAGAAACAAGGTAGACAACTAGTTAATTAAGAGAAGAACACTTCCTGTGTAATGCATATATTAATACAATTGTTTGAATAAGGGAAAACAAATACTTACTTGCAAGAAGTAACAGTATCATCAACAGAGTGATCATCCATGCTTATACATGCTTCTCTAATCCCATCTTTTCATCCTATCCTTGGAGCACTGAAGACTTATCCATCGAGTCTGATCTTAATAGGAGTTGTCTGTCAGATACTGATATTCATGTATGTGTTTCTCCGTGTTGAAACATTGCATCTAATCTGTCATTTGCTTGCAATATCAGCTTCTTGCACACCTTAATTAACTAGCTGTCTATCTTGTTTCTCACTATTCCTAGTAATATATCCACATTTTTTGTGCTTCATGTTTCTTGATAATGACAATTTATTACACATGGTGACAGGCTGGTGTCAGAAAATATGACTAAGTCCAACTTCCCCTTGTAATCAATGGGAATCCCCGAGTGGCAGCACATGACTAGTTTCAATGTCAGAAACCTGCCCTCAAGTTAAGAGGTTGCTTAGATAGGCGCCATTTGAATTCAAAGTCCGATGTATGGCCCCCACAATGACTGTTGAATTATGATTATGTATTTGACTAGTTAGAGATTGACTTTTAATGGATTTTATAAACTACAATATCTTCAGTGTCTTGACCAAAAACTGAAAAAGTATGTCTGAGGGTAATGAAGGCAACGATGTGCATCAAAAGAAGAAGGTTAGATGTGAGGTATGTTTGAAGCATTGAGGTTGGAGCCATTACTGATACACTACTTGACAGAATCATTTTCTAGACATTGAGGCTCAAGTCAATGATGAAGAAGACCCTGAAGTGGAAGAAGAAGATGACAATGGTAGTTTATGCAGACGCTCTATATACCTATAGCTGACAATGTATGGATTACAGATGACTTTATTGACAACAGTTCACCTATCACATTGGATCGAAGTCTTTCTCATCATTTACTTGCCATTGAACAGGACCGAGTGGACAGTGATATAGGATGGGGTGCTTTACTCACTTGTGCTCATGCCCACTCTTGCAGTCAACAACTTTTGTCTGGCAGATCACCTCATCAAAGTGTCAGTATACCTTTCGATGGAGTGACATGTCTCTGGAGAGTCACCATAAAGGTATGCCTCCTTTTCTGTTCTCTGTTATTTTTCCATCTCCCTTCTCTTCAGCCAGGATATGAGGAAACTGCTGCATTCATTCTCATTGAAAAGCTCATTCATTTGCAAAGTGGCACATGGGATGTAAAATCAATCATCAGCTCCATTTCTCAACCAGGTTGTATAGTGGTTGAGGCTCTCAAACTTGAGAATGTACAGGACCTTTGTAGAGGCATTTCCAACATTTACTAGGGGCAGGTTCACTCAATTGACCCATCAGATTGACCATTATACCTTAGAGAACAGAAGATCTTCACTCCCTCAAGTGGGTCTTGGGTCCAATTGACACAATGGCCATTTGACGGGGACTTGGCCTATGTTGCAGACTATAATGACTTTGGAGCCAAAGTTTATGTTGTGCCTCATTTGAACAATTGTTTGCAATCACACCTGATGAAGCAGAAATGCATCAATGCTGAGTCATCCATTTTAAAATCACATCGACCACATCACCTTGACACAGCTTTACTTGACGTGGCTGAGATCAAGGCAGTCTGGGAAGATCGATCCATTCACATGCTACCTTCAGGAGAGTGGAAATTTCATGGGCAGACCTATTTAGATGGCTATCTACGCTTATTGACTGATGAATTCCAGCCTGAAAAAGCCATTCCGACCTTAGCTGAGATTGCACGTTTCCAGAACTTGCAGATCATACCTGTAGAATGTTTTGAATGCACTTTGCAATCAATGGGTGCTCAGCTTATTGCTGCTGGAGACAATGTCATGATCATGGATGGAGACGCTTGAGGAGTTATCAGTGTCGTATACAATGTTACGGGAGGGATAGTGACAGTGGATGTAAATGACTAAGATCTACACTTACTTGTACCACTCGAATATCTGCAAAAGAGGATGACTGTTGGAGACCAGGTGATTGTAGTATTTGGACAACAAGAGGGTTTCATGGGTTGGGTGACTTCAATTGATGGAAATATACTTTCAATATATAACTACCATGCTGCATTGCAGGTGTGGAATCTGTTTTCTTGTTTAAACAGTGCTAATTGACTGCTTTGTAGATTGAAGCACCCACGGACTCTGTTAATTTTTATCACAGTCTACTTATCATAGATGCTCATACAGCTGAAGTAAAAGTAGTGCCGCCAGGCTTTCACAATTCATTGATCGAGTGAGTTATAATTATTATTCATGACTCTTCCCTGACAATAAGATCAATAGCCAACTCTTAGAGCTTATAAATACAAAAAATCGGAATCTTCATTTTTTGGGATATCATGTTTGTGTTATTGGTTCACATCGCCTGAAAAATTATGAGGGAATCATCAAATTGACACTGAGGGGTAATAACGTTCTAGTAGAACTTAATGCCACTCTTCATCAGGAACCCCTTCATCTTTGGGATTTGGCCTACCGGTAAGTTGATATCAAGTCTTAATCATATATGTAATGATCCCCTTCAGTCATGACCAGAACATGAAACCGTTGATCCTCGAAAATGCAGGGGTTGGTTTCGAAGACATCAAGCTGCTGGTCAGTGACCAATTGCCTCCCAATAATTTGCCGCCTAGGTCCAACATACCTCTGTCCTTGGTTTCTTTGGTACCTTCAACTCCTCTTCCTCCTGTATCAAGCATGTATCTTAGTCCTGCATGGAACCCATCTTCGCGAACTCCAAATCCATCTTCCACATTTCGTATGTTTTCTCAAAATTGAACAGTCTCGCATGTCTTACAATTTGTCAGCATATTGTGCATGGATGGAAGATAAAAACTTCACTGGAAAAAAGGTTAAAGTGCAATTATTCCATACAAAGCCTATGCTTAATGATCTGGGTTGGAAAAATGGTGATTATAAAGGTAGAAGGGGGTTATGGGTCAGAACAGAAGGCTCTTTTGCATTGGTCCAAGTTAATCATGATAAGCTCCATGTGCCTCCAAAATATGTCACTCCAACATGACCCTCTGTCCTGGGAGAAAAGGTTATGATTATGGATGGTTTGTTTATGAGTGTATCAGGCAAAGTCTTAGCTCTTGGTAAAGCTCAGGAAGCCAACTGTGTGTTTTCACCAGATGGAGGAGCTGCACCTATAATGACTTCTAGAGATTCAGTTGCAGTAATTGCTTGAATATGTACCAGTAGTTGCCTGTTGACATAAATCATATCATGGAGCACAATGTGAGTAGACTATTTTGATACCCTCATAGTAGGTGATTCCAACACTTGATTCAATAATTCTTCATGATTATGAATCTTTCAAGTTGTTGGACTGACGCATATATTGGATACGTCTGTTAATAAACTGACATGGTTTGGAGGTAGGCAGGTGAATATTTCTCAATGTGTTAAATTAAATCTGATCTACGTTGGCTTTGGCATATTTCAAGGTAAGTGTCCTTATTCAATGTGGCATATGGGTTTCTGACTTCTCTCTTCTGGAGACTTCCACAGTGTTATATAATCTGACACCATTGGCATCAAAGTCAGGAATACCAGCAGGTCAACGGTGAACTAAATAGACACTTTAATCAACAGATCAGTGAGTATCTTGTGAGTATTCTGGTTTCCTCTCTGGTGTTTCATGCCCTCACACAATGATTATATATTTATCTCCACAATCATGCTTTGGCATTTGATTCAGCTTTTAGGACAAAGACCCCTTTGTCCGGGTTCATTACATAATCTATTTGGGGCCTTCAATTGTTCTTTTATTTATTTTATTATGCACTTGTCCCTTTTCAATATGAGTGTGAAGTGATTAGCGTGTTTGCAAGAGATGAGCATGTTCATGCATGGGAAACAAAGCACATGGGTGAGCTATCAAAGCCCTTTTCTTTCTTTCAATATATTGACAAAAGGTTGGAGACATCGACAAAGAGTCGGAGTTTGAAATGTAAACATGTATGATATCTTTCTTTCATCTCATCTCGTCATAAGCGTGTTTGATATCTTCCTTTCAGTTCAGTGACATTACTTTTTCCTTACTCAAAGACACTATAAAACAATTTTGACTTCCATGATTGGTCTTCAGCTCCCTAGTATCAACAACAGCAAAACTGTAGCTATAGAACCTGATCCCCTGTTTTATACACTGCTTCTGGCCGCCAATATGAATTGCAATGTTGGTGTCCCTTCATGATCATGGAAGCGCACCTGAGGCAATGATGACAATATTGTTGCTTTGTGTATCTTTGCTTCTGTTTGCTTTCTTTCCCATCCATCCCAGTAATATATTGACATGATTGGCCCAGAATTCTTGTGCCAATGGCATCAATGGGACTGAAGTCAATGGTGAGATTACCCATCTCCAGCAAAAGCTTGAGGAAAAAGATCTTGAGCTGAATAGGATTAAATACAAATTAAGTGAGACACAAGGCAAAATCAAGACCATTGAAGTGATGTCAGAGGCCAGACAATCTTCTTATGAATGTGCTTTAAAGGCATGTTGCATCCCACTTGTTGTTACGTTTTCTCTCACCATTGTGCATTTTAGGAGCTAGAAATTAGGGAGTCGGAAAAGACCAAAGAGAGAGATGCTGACTTTCAGAAGATGAAGACCGATTTGGACACTCTTGTGCAGGAGAAAGATGATCTCCTTGTATTGTTGAAAGGTCACCAGAAGGTATATTCTAGACTGCTTAGCAACTGCATCTCTTTTCATCTCCGCTTTGTAGGATGCAAAGAAAGAGGCTGGAATAATCGCGGCCAAGATGATTGTGGCGCAAAAAGCCCATTCCAGAACAGGGAAAGGTACTGCAATCATAATGACAAAGGACTTCAAAAGTCAAGTGACCATATTGGCAGCTCTTGAAGCAGAAAGGAATTGCCTACATAAGCAGTTGCAGTCTACACAGACATCTTCGGCCATCCTGTGCAAGGTCAACCGTCAATTAGATATTGCCAATGATGAAGTCTCGACAAAGGACAAGATCATTCTTGAGCTGAAGCTTGCTCGCAATTATTTACAATCTTTCAATGACCTCTTGAAGGTACATCTTACAATCTTTCTTTGTGGTTTCCTCTTACCATTGCTGTTCAGAACCAAAAAGAAGGAATGACTAAGGCACTCAACAAAGTGCTTGAAGAGATTGCAAAGAGAGACTATGACATTAAAGTGATTTCTTATAATAGAGATGCTCTTCAATGCAAGCAGACTGTGTTAAATGATGAGAAGGTTGCTTTCCAAGTATGGTATTCTACAATCGTCATAATGTTCTCTTCTCACTGCTGTTTTAAACACTCAAGGCTGATCTTGAAGCTAAGCTTAAGGAAGCAAGAAACAAATTGCAAAGCATGGAATCCCAACTGGACATGATGAGCTGTGAAAAAGATGCCCTCAATGTGAAGCTTGAAGGCCAGCTAAACATCACAAATGCTCTTGTGGCTGATCTCAAAGCCAAACTTGCATCTATGAAGGTTAATCATTCCATACTGACTCTATGTTGGAATCCTTTCTCATTGTAGCTTTGCACTTCAGATAGCCCATGAGAGCTTGCTTAAAATAATTGAAGTGAAAGATGCAGAACTAGAAGAAAATAAGTTGAAATTAGACGTGACTGAATTAAGTTGAGTCAAACTTTCCGCCAAGCTCGAACTTGAAGCTGCATCCTTATTGGAGCTTGAAGCTAACTTTAAGGTCACCAATTCAGAGTTGCAAGAAGCACTGGAAGCAACTGACAACAAAAAAAATGCTCTTGTGGCCAGTTTCAATGCCGAACTTGAATCTATGAGACTCAATTTAAAGGTATATAGTTCTATAATATATCCCTTCTCATTGTAACTTTGCATTTCAGGCAGCCAACAAAAACTTGCTTAGAATGACTCTGGAAAAAGATACAGAGCTGCAAGAAAATAAATTGAAACTGGATGAGATCCAAGCATTACAAGTCAAACTTTCTAACAAACTTGATGCTGAAGCTGTGTCATCAGCACATATTAGGTATGAATTAGAACAGGTGGAGATATGGCCCCTTTCAATTATTTTTAATCACGCCTATTGAATTAGCTTTTCTAGGCAGCCACCAATCAGGCTTCTGAGGCAAAGGATAGTATCATTCAAGATCTCACTTCTGAGGTCTTGCAAATCAAAAAAGAAGCTTCAATGGAGCTCTTGTCTAAGGACAATATCATTCATCACTTACGCAACGAGTTGTCAGCTATGCAAACAAACTCCTCAACTGCCTTGTCATTATCAGCAGTGAGTTTGACCTCATTCTGTTGTCATCTGCCCTTTGCTTACACTTGTTGTATTTGATAGACACTTCAAGAAAGAGAAAATGAGGTTCGAGAATTAAAGAATGTTGGTATTTATTTTTAGAAAGATATAGAAAAAAAATATTAAAATAAGTTTTAGTATATGCATTTTGCAAATAATATTGCAATTCAACAAATGCCTCTCTTTAATAGCATCTCTGTCCTCAATTTCATCATTTGGTACTAGTTATTATATCTAAATTTTGTTTAATCAAGATTGTTCTTTTTAGCAATATATATGTTGAGATATTTTCAAAATTTAAAGCAATGATTCAGTTAATTTTAGTCTAATCTTTTTCTTTTTTTGTTTTTTTTTTATTAACATTATTAAATGCAAAAAATAATATTTTCTTCTAGAATAATGTATAATAATACATTTATCTCAATAATGAAATAAGACAAAGTTATTAATCATTAAAAAGTCTGAATAAAACAAACTTCTATTGGAAATTGTAAGCAGTTCTGCCAATAACTGTAGATAAATGGCATAGCCACAATTGCCTTAAAAAGCCCTCTCCAAATTATATTAGATTAGCCTTATTAGTGGCTTAGATATTAAGAAATTAGCTTATTAGTATTTTGATTTAATGCACACCCAAATCAATCATATGACTATAATCATGTGATTATGCTCAGATTTTCAGAAATCAGATGACTGATCTTAAGGAAAGCATTACACCTTAAAAATAAAATGGGTATATCTCAGCAGAAATATATGTAAATTCCTACATATTGAGTATTATTTTAATTGCCTGATTAATCTAGACACAATGGAAGTTGTCTGAAGACATTTTATATCAAACTGATAGAGGAATCAGCAATTTAATGGAGAAAGGTAAGTTAAACTATTGAGGAAAATTGAGCAAGCTTTGGTAAAATGCTTATATCTTAATGGAACAACTACTGAACTTTATCATGTTTAGTATTGTTGGAATGTTTCAATTATTCTGCACCTGATAAAAAAGATTCAGAGGCATTTAGTGAAAAATTAGAGGAAATATTAATGATTTACAGAATTCTAGCACTAAAAACATTGAAGAATTCTCTCTTGACCAAAAAAATTTATACCAAGTCTCTTGGAATCAGAAAGTAAAGACACAATAGCCAGAAAATGACCCAAAATAACTAGAAAATATTATGCATGACAGGAAGGAGAAATAATATAAATAGAGGAAGATTTTATGATATTTAGCAAATTGCTAATTAGAATCTCCAAGAAGTGGATATTCTAAGCCCAGGGAAATATTCATGTCATTAGTTTAATATGCTTTTTGAACCTTTTTTCAGTGTGACTAAGATTGCATTGACTGAAAACCAATAAATTCTATTATCTACTGTTATATTTTATAAAAGTATTTTATAAAGTGTGATTTAGCTCCAGAACATAGTGAAAGCTGGTTTATTTGTGATTGCCTCTATTTAGACTAATCCAAATAACCTAATTTTACATTAATAAACACAATAAAAATAATTACTTTAATTGAAAAAAAATTATTTCAATGTTTTTTATAAAAAATATAGAAAATAAATTAATACTAATGACCCTTTCATAGCAATGGTTGAACTAAGAATGCTTAATGATTAAAAATCTTATTATGTAAGATTAATTTGCTGAGAATATTTTTCTATGATTTTGACAAAAATATTTAAACAAAATTTCACTTTAGTTCATCTACTTTCTCTATTAACTTCTTCCTTGCTATTATAGATTAGGCTATGCAATTCAGCTTTTTTATTACTTGTAAATGGAAATTAAATTACTTTTAATAAGAGCATTAGCAGAGCCCTTATCAAAAGTAATCTAACTTATAGGGCTTTATAATCTTGTGACTATCATATTATTACTTTTACTTCTTATATATTTATTAACATACTTTGAATTTCCACTGAATGACTAAGCCACAATCTTTAGGAGTCATTTCATTCTAATTATTTGAATATTTGCATTTATAAAAGAACAATCTTTAAAAGCTGTAGCTCAGTTACATAGCTAGTAGAAAGAAATCTAAAGTATATTAATAAAGGTTAAGTGTTAGATTCCACTAACTTAAGAGCTCACTCTATTGATCAGGAACCTACTAGTTGGATCTTGCTAAAAAAGGACACTTATATGGAGATTAGAGATTAGCATTGAAAACTAGCATTAGAGGAATGGCAAGGAGATGAAAAGGAGAAGGTACTATGAAAAAAAAAACACATAATACAAAGAAACAGGAATAAAGATAAGGAGTTGAAGAAGAAAGTAATATAAAGGAAATCAGAAATAGATAGTAAATAAATAGAGTTAAGATGAAGAATATGGAGTTGAGAGGAAAATATAAAGTTGAAAGGAGAATACAAAGTTGAGACAGAGAATATGAAGTTAAAATGAAGATTTTAAGTAGTTAAAATAAAAGTAAAGCTGAATTAAAGAAGAAAGAAAAGAAAAGAAATAGACAAGAATAGACTAAAGTAAAGTGAAAGGAAGAGGAGAAAGTAAGTGACAGAATGGAGATAAAGGTTTGAAAAATCAGAGCAGAGTCAAATTGAGAGAGAGAGAGTTAAAGTAGAAAAAGAATTTGAAAAATTGAAAACAGAGATGAGAAGAGATAGATGAAATAAGGCAAAAATGAAAAAGAGCTGTAAAAGAAAAAAGAGATTGATTTGGAGTTAGAGGCATAGGAGAAATGAAGTAAATAAAAAGGAGTAAAAACAAAAGAAACTGAGAGATGAGAGAGACTGGTAAAGTATGGCAATATCAAAACTAGTGTACTAACTACTGGGCTCCTTTCTAAATACTTGCAGAATGTTTTGGCCTTTAGAAATAATTATATGCTAGAGAAAATCAAGCATTGGTGAGATTAATAGCAGAACAATTATGTGGAAGTTGAAACTTATAAAATAATCATGCAGAGCAGCATTCACATGGTGTCAAGAGTGATTAGGTTCTATTGAGGAAGTTTGAGCATAGTTTAATTATTGAGGAGTGATGATTTTAGGAGACTCAGTAATCTGGAGAAAACTCAGTGATTTTAGTAATTGAATCAGTGATGGTTAAATATTGAAGATGGAGAGAGATGGAAGTTGGGCAATATCAAAACTAAGCTACTAACTTTGAGAAGGTCTTCTCTTAATACTCAAGTGCTTTAGGTAATAGAAATAATTATACTGTAGAGATGATTATGTAATGGCAAAATCATATAGCAAAGAAGATTGTGCAGTGGCAGGATCCTGCAGAGTAATTGCTTAAAGCAACTTGTGTGGGAGTATTGAGAGTGATTGTCCTGAGGCAGGGTGTTGAGGGTGTAAGGAGCTGGTAATGAGTATGTGCCAGGAAAATAATGTGTTTGTAGAAGAAGAGGAAAAAAGTTGATGAGTATGTGCTAAAATTACAATGTATTTATGGAAAATTATTGAAGAAAAATAAAATAAAGATTCAAATCACCTCTGCAAGTACTATGTATTTGTTACAGTATGCTAAGCATAACAGAACTCTAGCAAAGGATAGTAGAGGTAAGTAAATAAGTTAAGTGGATAGTTGAGTACTAGATAATATAGTACAGGAGTCTGAACAGGTTTACAGTAAATATGAAAGTGGTGTGGTAGTGATAGTAAATGGTGGTGGTGCAGTTCCTAATTGCTATGGGCAATAATAAACAGGAGGGAAAGAGCAGTTAGAAGCAGGCTTAGTTCATATAGATATCTGCTTGTGTCACAGTACTCATGGGTGGATGTAGTTCTTGGCAGTGCTGACAACAGGAAGTGAGTGCTCTTTAGTGCTGCTCAGATAAAGTGATAAGTCATTGATGACCTTAGCAACTAAAAAGCAGAGAGTTATACAAGTGCATCAATATAAGATGAGATTGCTAAACTCTCATTGTCCTACCTTGTGTTAATAGTAAACTCATTAGCAGCTACCAATAGCAATGACTTCATTAGCAGATTTATCCATTACTTGCAAGATTGTTTCACTGATTATTCATTGATAGACAGATTATATTTGAAAGCCACATGGTGCATTCACTAAATAATTTGGCAATTGCTAACTAATGTTGGATAAATGCTTCATGGTGACAGTTTGATATCCTTACCACTGATTAATTACTGCATATAAAGCTTCCTGATTTTGAGTTTAACATATAGTAAACTCATTACCTTTTTAACTTCACCACTCATTTACAACTCTAAATTTTTATTAATAAGGTTTTTATTACTTTATTACAAATACTGTCTAATATCACATGTGATAGTTGTATGACTTAACCTCAGATTAATTTCTACTAACTGGCAAAATGGCTTCTTAGACTTATTCTCTTTGAATCTCCTTTGGCCAGATTAGCAACTTAATGTTATAACTCCATCACACTTTCCTAGGTATGATCACACCATACTAGTATTCCAGTCTCTAATTTTATTTACCTCTCATTTCCATTGCTGCCTCCCTCATTCTACTAGTTTTCTTGCTATTTACTCTTAATCCATCTATTCCACTCATTGCTCATCTTTATTTTGCCTTGTCTTGACTCTGTGTTTTCAGTTTTACCTCTCTCAAGTTTCCTCAATTCCATCTCCTCAACTCTGATTCTCTAATTTTCTCCTGTTCAGTTTTGGTTTCACCTCAAGTCTTTTCCAATTCTGTCTTAACTCATTCTCTCTATTTTGTCTCCATTTCACCTTACTTTTTATTCTCTCTTCCTTCCCTTTAGTTTTCCATTTACCTTTTCCCCATACCTTTATCTTGTATTTCTTACTTATCTCTTCATCTCCAACTTTCTAGTTCTTCTTCTCTTTTTCTTGTTTTCTTTCACCTATCTCCAAACATTTGCCATCTACTCTGTCTCTTATCTACTAGCTCTTTTGCTCTTGATTACTTATCCTATCTGTTCTGGCTCCTTCTTTACTTGCTAATCTTTCCCCTTTCTCACTCCCACTCCTCTGGCACTACTTCTCCATAGCCCTTTGTCATGTACATTTTATTTCCCAAAACCCAACTAATAGGTTTCTGTTCAAGAAAATAGCCCTTGGGTCAGTGGGACCTGACAAGTTGAATAGTGTTCTCTTTTCCCTTTCCTTCACCTTTATCCAATGAGGTCAAGATGCACCTGACAACTTGGAAAGTGCTCTTGAGGAGGCCTTCCCTTTGCTTGGGCAAAACACTCTGTTTGATAAATATCAAGTAAGTATACTGATGTACAAAGTGACTAAGGTATAAGATGACAATAGAGGTAAGTGATGAAAAAAGGGTGATGGAATGAATGCCAACAAGATATTGGAAGACAATCAATGAAACACTTTGTACGTCAGTATAGTTATTTTATATTTATCAAACGCAAGATTTTGCCCACATGTTCGAACTCTAAAAGGACTTAGCTGTCATCTTTTATCATCCTCTTATCATTTGTTCTTATCGTGTTTCCTCAAGGCACACTTATGATGGCGTATGTACCGTTTGCTTGGGCAAAACACCGTGTTTGATAAATATCAAATAAGTATACTGACGTACGAAGTGACTAAGGTATGAGACAACGATAGAGGTAAATGATGACAAAGGGTGAATGCCAAGAAGGTATTGGAAGACGATCAATGAAACACTTCGTACGTCAGTATACTTATTTGATATTATCAAACACGGTGTTTTGCCCACATGTTCGAACTCTAAAAGGAATTAGCTGTCATCTTATATCGTCTTCTTATCATTTGATCTTATCGTGTTTCCTCAAGGCACACTTAAGGTGGCGTACGTAACAACAGTCCCTTGTTGCGGACAGAGGGTGGATTTGTATACGAACTATTGACACCTGCATTTATGTAAGCAGGAACCACGTAGACCTTTACAAGTTTCTCCAGCAGAAAATGGATGCATAAGTAGCCTTCGGTAAAAATTCAAGGGGCGGTTTGTTGATGTGAAGTTTGACACCCTTGCGTATTCTCATACTTCTTCCTTATCTTCCTGCATTACTCGAGTGAGGGTGCAGGCATTTTTCTTCTCCTGGAAAGCAAGGAGCCTGATCAAGATCAAGTCGTAATACTTTTATTTTTCTCTCAAAAAATTATATATGATTATACCTGTCAGCTATCATTAACATGCCAAACTATACCTATACTACCCGCATTGTCTCTGGGACATCCTCATTGTTCAGATCGTTGCAAGATGAGTATATCTTGGCAATCATGGCCAAAGCGAGTCTATCGATGTGTAGCATGTTGTAAAATGCCTAATGTTCATTTTGTCATCCCACGTTTCAGCCACCTCACCATCTGATGAAGGACTACCGGCAACCTGATACAGCGTGCATTCCAACAGGTTGTCAATATCTGATCCAACGTATCTCCACTACTTACTCATACTCCAAGGATCATGACTCTTGTTCGACTATCACAGGCGATGAAGAAGTCAACGAAGGAGTCTATCGTTATGGAACATGTTGGAAAAAGTCAAATGTTCATTGTGTAGTACCACCTTTCAGCATTTCACTATCTGCTGAAGGACTATCGGTAACCCGATATAGTAGTGTACATTAACAACAGATTACAATAACGAGAGAAAGTTGTCGATATCGGATCCAATGTATTTTCCACTACTTATACTTCGATGATCATTGCTATTACCCAACCATCAGGCTACTGCACCATTTGGTTTCTGACACCCTTTCTCAACTTCTTATGGCACCCGGTATTCGTGTTCTCGCTGGCACTGGTACAGTACTCACTCCTATCACACATCTCGTCAATACAACAAAGGCTTTCTCACTCGTTTCTGATCTGTATGCGGGTGAGATTGTCGTGTGCATTAAAGGCCTCAACGGTTCAGGAAAAGATGTTTATGATTACTTTGAACGTCCGGAGCGCCATGGAACGACCTGGAGTATCCAGGTTCGAGGTGAATTTCGTCATTTTGACAGCTGCAATTTAATGAAATCTGTTGTAGGCAGATTCCTCGAACATATCTCAGCGGACGATGTCCTTTTTGGTAATATATTTGATCGCCCATTAAAGGTTCCATGGGGTAGTGAGGCAGCTCTGCAGTATATGAGGTAAGTATACCAAGGGAGACTAAGCAAAGTAATCTCTAATACCCGCGAAGTATTATAGATCCAACATTTGAACATGATCTGATGTCGAAGACGCACCCATGGGCATTGTCACCTCTCATATCGACGATGCCACACTTTGCGCACACACGCGTTGACGACTTTAACGGCCATTCGTTGCTTACCCAGGCGGTCTTTCCAACGAAAATACCCATCTCTGATGACACCTCCCAGCTCCATTTTGCACGCAGAGATGTTCTATCATCTGACAAGGGAAGCTCAGCATATGGCTCTGCATTGCAACGTCGTGCGCATTTCGCCAGTGCCGCGCATCGTCAGGAGATTACATTCGGGCCAGAGGTCCGTCTTCCTTACCTTTCTTTTAGTACTCACCACCAACGAAGGTGTACAGGACATTTTAACAACAGACATGTGCAACGGTCTTCTCGACTTCCACGCCTCCTTGGCGCTTTGTGTTCCTGGTGGTCTATCATTTGATCTAAAGCCGTGCTTCGATGGGCAGCCGACTCGGTTTGTGTGCTGTCAGCGTAAGTCACGCGAGCATGATTCGGATGCTGGCGGGTTACCGTGGGGCCAAGTGTTCTGGACTGTGGTCATTGAAATGGTTGAGGATGAGGGAGATTCCACAGTCTTTGGTTTCATTTAACAGAGTTCTGGACTGCATTTCAACTTCTTATCACACAGCGGACTCGGAGGGTGTGGATTTTTTCCGAGTGTTAGGGGGGTTTTAGGTGTGAGTCATGAAAAAAAAACTCGATCTGACAGGAGTTACGAAGTCTCGTTTTATCAATTACATCAGTGCTCGAAATGGTGCGTTAAATAACAGTCACAAAAAATACAAATGGTATTAGCGACAGAAAGTCATTATCAAGACAGATCCAACTGTAAATAGCTGTGACCGCGGTGAAAGAATGATATACGGTAGAAAGAGCATGAAATTACAAGTGCTCCTTGACGCTATTGTTGGAATATAAAGCGCTTCACCATTCTATCACGGCGTCCTTTACGACATCTCACCGACTTCCTTTCCTTTGCACATTTTTATAGTCTTTGTTTTGACGGACAGTGATTTTTGGATAGCTGTCAGCTTGAAAGGGTGATTGAGGTATGAAATCCTTGGATCGGACCCTTTCGATTCTTCATCCTGGCCATTCAAACCATCTTCTGCTTCATGATCAGCTATAAGATCATCAAAAGAGGGTCTCACAGCTCAGGTGGTCTTTATGGAGACTAGCTGGCACAAGTACTTGGGGAGCGGTTAATGTCATACTGGCATAGCATGTACTCAGGTGATGTAAAACATATGATAATTGTAAACCATTGAGGATGGGCCGTTGCAGTACCCGGCAAGTCCGAGGTCTATTTGATATTGATTCATCATGCCTTGTGAGTTGTGAAAAAAACGATTATGCTTATGTTTTGTACTGACTCAAATGTACCACTTTTTTTCTTGATACTGTTTTAATCAAATGAGTTGAAAAAGGAAAAAAAAATTTTTTGCAAAAAGAAGACTGATGATAAGAAATATTATACCTGGGTTCATCTAAAGAAAAGAATGTTAGAACTGATACTCCAAGTTCTTATAGAGTGTTCAGCAACATTTAGATAATGTATGCATTGAGTGTTATTTCCCAGTTAACGTATAAACAGAACTATATTGAAGTACCCAGATAATGTATATGTTGAGGGTTATTTCTAGGTACAAATTGTAAGTTGTGCATGATAGTAAGTATAAGATTGATGACATACCTGTAATGAAGTTACTGGTTTTAGCTCACAGTGTAGACTTGCTAACTAAATCAGACCAGTCTTGGTCTATTGTCAATGTATCTACACAAAAGAATAAGCTGCTTATCAAGCAGCTAAGTACCATAATTTATACTAAAATGATTAAATATATTAAACAATAAAATAACTACAATCAATTATGTGGATATTTCCACATAAGGCACAATGCTTTGCTACACACCCCCCAATGAGACTGTAAGATGGTCTAAACTATTTGCAATGGTCAAGCTGTTGGCAAGTCTGGTATGGAAGTGATAGGAGAGTCCCCTGGCTCCTAAAATGAATCATCCATTATGTTATCCATATCATAATCAAGAAGATCATCCTCATGTGCAGGCTTGTGGCCCATGCCAGATGGTCCCATGTGAGGTGGAGATTCCATGTAGTCATGTAAAGGAGACATAATCAATGAAGGATCAATGGTTTGACTCAACATTGGCTTCTCCATCTCAATGAAGGCCATGTCAGCAGATGCATATTTGCATGTCCAAATGTTGCAGGCATGGGAATTCTGCTCAATGAGGTAATGCATTGTCAAAAAGGTGCTGGTTGCTTTGCTATTGTAGCATCAAATGCTGCTGGTCACCCAAAGTGGCTTTATGCCACCCATCCCACTTGCTTATGGATAGTGAGGTCCTATAGCTGTTGAGGCATTGCAGCCTCTCATTGTCAATGGCTTTTGCCTCCTTTAGCAGAGGGTGATTCAAAAAAAAAATATAGGCCAAAAAGATTACTCCATATTGATGTGAAATTAGGTTATTTGGATTAGTCTGAATAGAGGCAATCATAGATGAACCAGCTTTCACTAAGTTCTGGGGCTCAATTACACTTCACAAAGTACTTTTATGAAATATATAGGTGGGTAATAAAGTTTATTGGTTTTCAGTCAATGCAACCTTAGTCACACCAAAGAAAGCTCCAAAAAGCATATCAAACTATTAACATGAAGTATACTATTGCCTTGGACCTAAGATATTTACTCCCTGGGAATTCTGAGTGCAGGCAATTAGCAACCTGCTGAATGTCACAGAATTCCCCTCTATTTATGTTATTTCTCCTCCTTGTGACATGGCTATTCTGGGCCATTTTCCAGCTATTAGGCCTTCATTTTCCTGGC
This sequence comes from Termitomyces heimii, assembly GCA_003313675.1. Taxonomy (NCBI): domain Eukaryota; kingdom Fungi; phylum Basidiomycota; class Agaricomycetes; order Agaricales; family Lyophyllaceae; genus Termitomyces; species Termitomyces heimii. Next base: position 28,098 of record QLON01001496.1, on the reverse strand, counting down.
CAAGAGAGGGTTTTGATATAAATTTTCCTGGCTAAGAGAGGGTCTTCCAATGTTTTCAGTGCTCTAATTCTGTAAATAATTATTTTCTCCCTTGATTCTTTACCAAATGCCTCCAGACCTTTTTCATCAAGTGCAAATGGAGTAGACCTTTCCAACAATACAAAACACAATAAGGTTTAGTAGTCTTTCCATTGAGATATAATCATTTTACCAAAGCCTGCTTAATTTTTCTCAACAGCTAAATTTAGCTTTTCCCATCAAATCACTGATCCCTCTATAGGTTTGCCACAGATGTCTTCAGGCAACTTCCCTGGTGTGTGGATTGATTAGGCAATCAAAACAATACCCAATATATAGGGGTTTACATGTATTTCCACTGAGATATGCTCATTTTATTGTTAAGGTGTGATGCTAAATTGATGGCCTTGCATAGCCACAACCCCATTTAGCAGTAGATTATCTTATCAGTTGATGTGATCATATCTCTAATGATCCCATCAGATTTCATCAGATTTGCAGTGATTATTTTGATTTATTATTAGTGCACTAATCAACAGCTCTGTCAAGAATGCTCAATATTTATATAAAATAAATAACCTGAACCTGAGCATAGTCACATAATAGATTTAGATGTGCATTAGATCAAAATACTGATAAGCTGATTTTTCAGCATCTAGGCCATCAATAAGGCTGATCTAACTTGGCTTAGAGAGGGAATTTTAAGATGGTTCTGGCTATGTCATTTGCCTACAGTTTTTAGCAGAAGTCTGTTTTTATTTGGACTTTTTGATGATTAATAGCTTTGTTATGTCTCACAGTTTAAAACTGACATATCAATATATATATGCATAGTCAGCTCAGCTGACCAAAAACTTGTTTTGAATGAGGTCACATACAGTGTTCAATGTAATAAATATGAAGGCCATAGTCTTCAGTATATTCATAGAATGAGACTCAAAGTCTGAGTTTTAAAATGAGTGAGGCATGAAAAGTTTCTCTATTATTGCCTCATATTCTGTGATGGCCTCCTTGTATAGGCCAGGTTGCACAAATACATAGGCCAATGTCAGTGAAATGCCTTCCAATTTCCAGGTCCTTTCACTCTAATTTATCTGCCTTTGACTGCCTTTGTCAAACTCCTCACTGGCTGGACTGTGGAAACAACCTTCCTTATTGGTTTGGAGCCTTTGCCAGAGACCTCATCACAAGTGATTCAATTCACATGACCTTCATGACTTAGTGGCCATGTGACTCAACCTCAGAATATTTTCTATCAATGGGCAGAGTAAATTCTTAGACTTGTTCTCTTTGGATCTTCCTCTACCAGGTTAGTACTTTACTACTTGTACTTATATTATCTTCATTAATACATCTTTGGATCTCTCTCTGCCAGCTGTGTGATTGAGTCACAGCCTCCAGAGGTCATCCTTACAGCCAAGTGCCTATGGATAGTAGTCTTGGATGGCTTACTGGCACAGATTGCACAGAATAATGCAAATCTAAACAGGCTATATCAATAATTGTGCATCACCCAGTCCATTGCTAGTCCTATCTAAACATTGAGTGTTCTGGAATGCTCATAGAGAAGGGCATAAGAGCCTAGAAAGTCCAAAACAAAGAGCTGCTTTAAGTCAGAGAGATTTGTGTATACAAAGGCAATTCTTCCACCTTTTTTATGGCAGTACAGCCACAGAGGTTCATTCATATGCAGGATTTGCTTCTACTTTACCAAGCTCACAAAAAGAATCAATATAGTTTTTTATTGGTTATCAGAGGTATTCTGCTTGATATTGCTAGAGAGGCATAAACTAGTTGTTTACCAGTGAATGGAGCAGTGTCCAACAGCATCTACGTGATGTATACAAAATGATTTCTATGTCTGCATCATTCGCAGTATAATAAAGTCATGTAGAGTGAGTGATCCACGAACAATAATTACCCCAAATTTTAAAAACTTGACGCCTCATTTCTCCGTACCCCGTTTCATTGCTCGTCTTCCAATACTTTGTCTGGCATTCTTTTTGTCACCCTTTGATCATCACTTACACTTACCTCTATCTCCGTTTCTCACTTCGTACGTCAGTATACTCATTTGATATTTATCAAACCATTTCGATCTATATAAGCTTAGTTCCAAAATCATGCAGTTCTCGTAGCGTCAACAGTGTATCGGGCACATTTTTCGAACTCTAGAAACCTTTATCTCTCATCTTTAACCATCATCATCTTATCATTTGATCTGAGCGCGTTTACTCAGGTGGCCACGTAACAATACTTCTTTTTTGCGACGGTTTTGGATAGACACCGGCAATTTATGTAAGCAGAACCAAGGTAGACTTTGCAACGTTTTTACAGTCGAAAATAGATATTTTTGTAGCCTTCGGTAAAATCCAAGGCGCGTATCCTTAATTTAAAGTTTGACATCCCTTGCATATTCTCGGATTTCTTCCCTATATTCCTTCTTCAGTCGAATGAGGGTATAGGCATTTTTTCCTCCGTGGAGAGCATGGAGCTTGATCAAATTTCTCAAGTCGTAATAATTTCATTTTTCCCCCAAAAGTTACCGAAGATCATATTCATCAGCCGTCATTGACATGCTTCACTAGACTGTACTATCCGCATTGTCTCTGGGACATCTTCATTATTCAGATCGTTGCAAGATGAGCATGCCTCAGCAGTTACGACAAAGCGAAGAAGTCAATGAAGGGGTCTATCGTTATTGGGCATGTTGTAGAAATTTTCATTTTGTAACGTCACGCACTTTTCAGCCACCTCACCATCTTCGATGTAGTGTGCATTCCAACAGATTGTCAATATCTGATCCATTTTATCTTCACTCCTTACTCATATTCCAAGGACCATTCCTATTGCTCAACCATCAAAGGCAGTGAGTAAGTCAAATGAAGGGGTCTATCGTAATAGAAGGTTTTGTAAAAAGCCAAAAGTTCACTTGTAATGTCACCTTTCAGTATTTCACCATCTGCTGGAGGACTGTCGGTAACCCGATATAGTGTGCATTACAACACATTACAGGAATGAGAGAAAGTTGTCGATATCTGATCCAATGCATCTCCACTACTTATACTTCGAGGATCATTGCTATTGCCCAACCATCACAGGCTACTTGGTTTCTGACGCCCTTTCTCAACTGAAAAATCGATTCATCAGGTTGCCCTCTCTCAGCTTCTGATGTCACCCCGTATGCGTGTTCTCGCTGGTACTGGTACAGTACTCACTCCTATCACACATCTCGTCAATACAACAAATCCTTTCTCACTCGTCTCTGATCTGTATGAGGGTGAGATCGTCGTATGCATTAAAGGCCTCATCGGGTCAGGAAAGGATGTTTATGACTACTTCGAACGTCCGGAACGCCATGGAATGACCTGGAGTATACAAGTGCGAGGTAAACCTCGTCATTTTGACAGCTGCGACTTAATGAAATCGGTTATAGGCAGATTCCTCGAACATATCTCAGCGGACGATGTGCTTTTTGGTAATACATTTGATCGCCCGTTAAAGATGCCGTGGGGTAGTGAGGCAGCGCTGCAGTACATGAGGTAAGAGTACCAAGGGCGACTAAGCAAAGTAATTTCTAATACCCGCGAAGTATGATAGATCCAACATTTGAACATGATCTGACGTCGAAGACGCACCCATGGGCATTGTCACCTTTCATGTCGATGATGCCACACCTCGCGCACACGCGTGTTGCTCACGACGACTATCGTGGTGGATCTCCGTTGCCAACCCAGACAATCTTCCCAAGTAAACTACCCATCTCTGATGACACCTCCCAGCTCCATTTTGCACGCAGAGATGTCCTATCATCTGACAAGGGAAGCTCAGCATATGGCTCTGCATTGCAACGTCGTGCGCATTTTGCCAGTGCCGCGCGTCGTCAAGAATTTATATTTGGGCCAGAGGTTCGTCTCCTTATCTTTCCTTCAGTCTTCACTACGAACGAAGATGTACAGGATATTCTAACGACGGACATTTGCTATGGCTTTCTCGACTTTAACCCTTTATTGGCGCTTCGTCTTCCTGGTGGTCTATCCTTTGATCTAAAGCAGTGCTGGGATGGGCAGCCAACTCGGTTCGTGTGCTGTCAGCGTAAGTCACGTTTGGACGCTGGTGATTTACCGTGGGGCCAGGTGTTCTGGACTGTGGAAATTGAAATGGTTGAGGATGAGGGAGATTCCACAGTCTTTGGTTTCATTTAACAGAGTTCTGGGCTGCATTTCAACTTCTCAACACACAGTGGACAAGGAGGGCGTGGAGTTGTCCGAGTGTTAGGATAAGGGGAGGTATCAGGTGTGAATCTAAAAAAACGCGATCTGACAGGAATTACAAAGTCTAGTTTTATCAATTACATCAGAAAACTCGAAATGGTGCGTTAGATAACAGTTACAAAAGTACAAATGGTATTAGCGACGGAAAGTCATTATCAAGATAGATCCAACTGTAAATAGCTATGATTGGTGAAAGAATGGGATACGGGATGTTGAAGAAGTAGACTCATACGCCAGCTCACACAAAGCTTACATTGCGTCATGGTGATCGTTTGTTATAATTTTCCCCTAAATCTTAATTATTTTTCAACTAGATAATCTACAGACATATACAGCCACCCCCAGTGTTATACCACACTTGGAGTGACTGAGGGTGAGCCACACTTGGCAAATTGCAAGCGAAAAAGGAGCGAGGATTGATGACGCGACTTTCCATACATACCATCTTAATGGCATCGTTGCCGGAATCTTGGAATGCTGTGGTGGCAGGCTTGTGCTCAATGAAAGGGTCAAAAGAAGTGATAGCGGCCCTCACTGTCCGCTGGGATAGGCTTGTCCAGCAGAAACAAAAGGCTGGCATCTCGGCAACAGCCATACAAGCACAGATAAACCAAGGAAAACCGAGATTAGTGTGTACGAACCCAAATTGTCGACGCAATGGACATATCATAAAAAACTGTTACTGGAAAGGCAGAGTGAAAGAAGGTGAATTTCCTCCAAACTTCAGAAATAGGAGTAAAAATACCAAAACTTTTTCAAGTGAAACCTCGCTTACCCAAACGCCATCAGCCGCAAATGTTGCAATAACAAATGAGACACAAACACCAGCACAGAACCAGATCACCTACGCGCTATCAGCTATCTTTCAAAACAAAATCAATGTAAAGGAGTGCCTACATATGTAGATTCAGGTGCGACTGACCATTTTTTGTGGAAAAAGAGGACTTCATGGACTATGAAAAGTTACCACACCCTGTAAAAGGGCTCACAACACCCAAAGGCATGATGTTCAAGGTCACAGGGAAGGAAACAGTGACATGCATCTGTGTCACAGCCTCCAGCACATCAGTATTCATCTTTAAAAATGCACTTCATGCACCAGAACTAGCATCAAACCTTATCTCTATAAACAAATTTGATAAGGTGGGCTTCAGAATCATTGTTGGTAGTGGTTAAGTTCATTACAACCATCCTAGTGGGAGGGAAGTGTTTCATGACACAGGAACAGGAGAAATTGGCAGCTTCAATGCTGTCAAAACCCCATTGGCCCTCATATCAAGATTACAGATGACCTCTGTATCACTGCACAGGAGATTCAGGCATGCAAGTATTGAAACAAGGGATGCTCCTTGACTTCTGACTGCCATCATTCCTTTTGGGGTCCTGGTTAGCTGCAAGTTTTAGTTAGCAATTCTATACACCTTCCTAGGCCAAGTGTACTTCTACAGCCTAACAAGCTATTTCAATAGCTTTCATTACTCAGCATGCTCAGCATTTGCTGAAGATAACTACAGCCATTAATTGGTCATTTAGACAGTGGTCTTGGCCCTCCAGATACTCCCCTCAGCTACATCAGCTTCCAACCTGTGCTGACATCAGAGCTCTGCTCAATGGCAACACTGGCCTGGTCAAGTTAGTCAATAACACCAGGTGCTGGTTGGAGACCAAGGGTTAGATCCTGGCTAGTGAGTCATATAATTGCACAAAGCTTGTTTGCATGCTAATGACTGCAGCCCTGGTCACCAAAGGCACTTGACTTGAAAACAAGGCTAGGAATGCCATCCTTGTAGTGGCTTTTTTGCTGGAGGATGATATAACAGACAAATCAGCTGAGTGCATTGTGAATGCAGTAGTATCCAAGATACTTGACTAGATTGGTGATGTTATTGTCAGCCTATCAACATCCTTAGACTTTGCCTCCACCATTAGTGCCACACAGGCTGAGACTACTCTCACCCCCAGTTGCAACAAAACTCAGCATACTCTTGGCCAACAGCATGCTGCTGGCCCCTTGCCCTACATGGGCAAATGTTGTAGTGACTAACCATCCTCCAGCCTCCTCTTAAATGTGAGCCAACTTTAATCTTGATCTGTCTTCCCCACACACTCAACAGCAGCAGAGGCTCCTCCATAATGCCAAAACTGTCTTAGTCAAAGTCAACTCCAAAGATTTCTCCTTTCTGCAGAACTGCTTCTCCAACAGCAACTATGAGCTGTGCAAACATATCAACAAGCACCTCATGGAGGTTGACAAAGCCATGAGCAACCTGGCAGCAGGTGATAGCTCAGTATTCATTATGATGACCACATAGTTACAAGAAATTTTGACACTAGCACATGAGGCATATCTACTCAAATTTGTTGACCACAATCCTTAACTTTGATTAAAATGTTCTGCAAGTTAGCAGATGTGGCCAACACCCTGCTCTGGGAGTGCATTTACATTGCCAGTCATTGTGTAGTAGTGTGTAAAGACATTCACAAGTCCATATGCTGCAATAATTGCCATAAATATGACTATCTCAAAGCTAAGTGTTTCAACACTCCCCATTGTGCCCACTTCTCAAGTACCACTCATCAATTTAGTGAGTATCTGAGTAACTCCTTGACTAGATGCACCATATATGGTAATAACTCCTTACATGTGAGCATGTTAAGATACTGTCTAGAGTTTATAAGGCACTACAATAACCTTTATGATCAATACTCCAAGAATAATATGCCATTCTTCTCCACAGCCAACCTGACTATGTAGGTGCTAAACACCAAGAAAACCTCCTCTTTGCTGCCAGCTGCCATGTCATAGATTGACTATAAAACACTAACTACCCTGACACTTAGCCAATGCCACCAAACCTTCCCACTGGACTTTATTCAGCCCTTTGAGCCCAGCCTCTTACCTTCTACTATCTAGCAATGAGTACAAAATTGAATACTCCATGAACCCTTCAAATCTGGCAATAGAATATATGGAAGTTTAACATAACATAGGCTGCTATATTCAACAGCCAACCCTAATAACTGGAACATTCTGGCCATCCAGGAATCATATCTTGATAAACTTGGGAAAATGAGAGCCTCATCTCATTGAATTGTTTGATATTCTCTAACTGCCTCAATGGGGCCAATTGCACATGCTCAGTTTTGCTCATTAATATTAACATTCTATTGGACTCCTACACCTTTTGAAATGTCCTGTTGCCTAATATCACAATCATTCAGTTTAGTAGCAGCCATGGATCAATGACTATCTTTAACATTTATAATAACTGTCTGAACAACAACAGTCTGTCTGCTCTCTCCACCTTTCTACATGCTAATTCCCAATAGATCTGCACTTCAGATGCTAACCACATGCTGTGGCTTAGTGACAACTGTCACTATCTGCTATGGAAGACTGTTGAAAATTGTCACTTCAATTTCTCAAAGGATGAGCTACAAATCCTCTTCAGTCTCTTTAGTACCTACACTATAAAACTCACACTCCTACTAAAGTTGTCTATACTGCAGATAGTCTCCAACTGCTAGACATGGCTTGACAATATGTGATGCAGACATAGCAAGGTCAAATTGATCATGTCCTACAATGTAGCTCCAGGCCTGTGCCCTTCTTTAGTTGACCATTTTCCAGTGATTATGGTGGTGAGCTACTAATTCCTCATGCTGCTCCCAAACTATCTAGAGATTTTAGAGCTGTTAATTGAGTTAATTCTCTCAAAGAGAGGTTGACACTCCTCTCTTCCACATAGTGCATTTTGTTGGTGGATAAATTCAACTAGAAGGTAATGTTGCTGATAGCAATGAATCAGGAGGTCATCAACAATGACTTAATTGTTCCCATCCATGCTTCTTGCCTGTACACCAAGTGCTGGTGGAATAAAAAGCTGATGACTCTAAAAAAGAAGTGCAACTATATAAACACCCTAGCTTGTCACCCAGCCATAGCCAAGGCAGCTAGGCTATTGAAGCTCATGGCACAGTGCATCCACAATGCAAAGAGCCAGCACTGGCTCAAGTGGCTGGAAAACATTGATGCTAGACAAATATACATTGTCAACAAGTATGTTATCATAGAGGCCACTAATTTCTCTAGTGACAGAGTCCCAGAGCTTTAGAAAATGATTGGAAGCAGCATAATCTGGGCTATGTAAGCAAAGTTCCTAGCTGAGTCCTTCTTCTCTCCTTCTTTTCCCTCTATAATTCCCCACATGGTGTATCCATGCCCACTTCTTGACATACAAGTCTTCAATTATAAGTATATATAAGCTGTGCTCATGAAACTACAGCCCTATAAAGCACCAGGTCCTGATGGAATCTCACATGTAGTGCTTAAGAAATACACTGAAATTTTCATCCCCCACTTAGCTTTTATTTTCTATGCAGTCTGTAAACTGAATATGTATTATAATAGCTGGCTAACATCCACAATGATTGTTTTTCACAAACTCAGAAAACCTGATTATAGCAAACTAGAAACTTACAGATCCATAGATCTTTTCAATACAATTGGAAAGCTACTTTCCACTATTGTAGCTGCTTACCTATCCTTTCTAGCTGAGAAGAATGGTATACTCTTGACTGGGCAGTTTAGTGGCCATCTTGGCTGCAATACAACTGATATTATGCACTCAATGGTAAGCATAATCAAAGATGAATGGAGATCAGGAAAGGTTGCTTTAGCATTGTCTTTCAATGTTCAAGGCACCTTCTCTAAGACTATCTATGATTATCTGCTGCACAACATGCAGAAATGCACAGTTCCAAGCAGTTATATCCATCTAATACAGAGAATGCTAGCCAATTAAATTACAAGACTCAATTTCAACAATTTTGTTTCTAAGTCTCTCAAGATTTCAAATAAGACTACACAGAGTTGCCTCCTCTCAATGATTTTATATGTATTTTACAATGCTTCTTTTATATTAATAGCCACCCCAACCTCAAATCTGAATTTTCTTTTGGATTTGTCAATACCTCAATGACATTTAAGGAGATGTGCAGCATTTTGACTAATATAATGCAGCTATCAAAAGGTGGGTTATATTGCATCACTCATCTTTTGAGTTTTTAAAGCTTATGCTAATGAATTTCCCAAGAGCTGCCTCAGCTACACCACCAGATGACCTAGTGCTCAAGCACACTAAGCATAATGGCTCAGAGACCATTTAGAGCATTAATATAGTATAAACTTACAAATATTTCAATGTTGTATTTAACTCCAGGCTTTGGTGAAATGTCCACACTCAGAGAGTTATAGCTGAACTAGTGTGGTGGACCCTCTAGATTGCAAAGCTCTTCAGGCCCTCTGTTAGCATGCCTTTGCATTACATGTATTAGCTATATAATACAGTAGCAGTTTTTGCCATTACATATGTGACAGATGTTTGATATACCAATGTTCTCCTTTGGGGCAAAGTATCCCACCACACTTTCAACCACACTGACTCCCACCCCCCTTCTTTTCTGATATCTGACCATCACTAATTCAATCATCAGACTTTCCTAAAGCTGCCATGCCTCAACAACTTGACCATGCTCAGTTCTTTTGACAAGGCCAAATCACTTTTGACATTAGATAAATACTTCTCTGCAGAATTGCCCTGCAGCTCCTGACTTCTATATAATCATTCCACTGCCCAATTATGCTAAGACCTGATTTCCTCCAGCATGCAATCACTTTCAAAGTCTAAGACATTCCACAGGTACTTAGAGAGTAGCCTCATAGTCAGTATGATAGTCTTAATATTGCTTTGCCCACATGTCTCTAAGTTTCTTACTCATTCTCCTTCTCCTCCATATTGTTACTCTATCAATCCTATTCCACCTCTTTTCAAATCTATCTTATCTCTCTCCTCAAGTTCTTTTCTGTTTCTACCTCATCTCATCCATTGCATTTATTTTTGCCTCTTTCTCTTATAATTCCTTTTCTCTCTGTTCTTTCTTTTCCTTAACTCAACTCAGCTCTGACTTCTGATCTCTTCAGTCTTTCTCTTCTCAGTTCCCTGTTATTGTTTACCATCTCTCCTTCTCTTTATTTCACTTCATGTCTATCTTCTCTATTTTATTTGCCTTCTTTCCTTTTCCAATCCAATCTCCTTTCATTTCTTTACCCAATTCTTCTTCTGTCTCAACTCTATTTCTTTGTCTTACTTACCTCCATTATCTGCCATACTTTTTCTCTAATTTCCCAGTTCTCTTTACCTTCTTTTTGTAATCTCCACATCCTATGTAGTGCTATTATCTTCTCCATTCCTTATGACCTCTTGGGTGCCTAATTCTGGTGCCAACTCTAGACCTCTGTATACATCTCCCTTTTTAGCAAAAGACAACTAGTAGGCTTCTGCTCAATAGAGTGAGCCCCTGGATTAGTAGGATCTGACACAAAAAGACTTAGTTCTATTGCAACCACTAACAAACTCATCTCTTCTCAGAAATAAGTGGCCAAAATAGCTATAGGTGCCTTGAGCACCACTGCTGGCAATTGTTAGATCCTGCTGATCTGGGGGCACACTTTTTTAAGTAGGATCCTACTAGTTGTCTCTTGCTAAAAAGGGAGACTTACATGAAGATCCAGGATTAGCATTCATGTTAAGCATCAAGGAGAGTGTGAGAAATAGAGAAGATAATAGAACTGAGGAGGAAGTAGAAAGTATAAAAAAAAAGGAAAAAGAAGCTAGGAAATCAAAAAAGGAATATAGTAAGTAAAATAAAAATAGAAATAAGTAGATGGAGGAATAGAGTTGAGATAGAAGAGTGAAGTCAAGATGGAAATAGAAATGGAGTAAAGAGAGGGGGAAAAAATTGAATTGGAGAAAAAATAAAAGAGAACAAAACAGAAAAAAATGAACTGAAAGTAGAATAGAAGGAAGAGAGATTAGTAAAATGATAGAATATGACTAAAAAGAAAAAGCTGAAGAGATCAGAAGTCAGAGCTGAGTTGAGTCAAGGAAAAAGAATAATAGAAAAAAGAAGGAGCTAAGATGAGGATGAATACAATAGATAAAATGAGGTAAAAATGAAAAAAGAGCTTGAGGAGAAAAATGAGATTAATTTGAGAAAGAGATAGAATAAGATCAATAAAATAGAAATATAGAGGAGACTGAAAGCAAATAGAAAGATTAGAGAAGTGTGGGCAAAAATCAAGACTACTATATTGACTATGGAGCTACTTTCTAAGTATGTGTAGGATGTCTTGGACTGTGAGACTAATCATGTACCAGAGGAAATTGGGCTTTGGTGTGATCAGGTGATGAGACAATTGCATGGGAGTCAGGAGCTGCAGAGCAATTATGCAGAGTGGTATTTGCATAGTCTTGAGAATAATTTGGCCTTATTGGGAAAACTGAGCATTGTCTGGTTGTTAAGAAATGATGACTTTGAGAAAGCCCAGTGATCAAATCAGTGATGATCAGGTATTAGAAGAGAAGGAGGCATAGGAGTCAGTATAATCATGCCTAAAAGTATGTAGTGGAGTTGTAACAGCAATGTGTTAGACCTACATGCTAACTTACTCCTAGTAGATTTACTATTATAAAAGATACTCTATTAAGCAGCAGTGTACTGTTTATCCCTTCTAAAACACACCCCCTCTACATAACCATTTATAGGGCAGCAAGGCATTTTGTTGCCAAGTACAAGTCCCCTCTACATTATTTGTTCTATACTATTGGCATTATATTTAATAGCATTGAAATAGTGAACAATATGACAATGCTCAGACTACCTCCCAGCATTCATTTATTACATCAAGAAGAATAAAGAAATAGCACTGATAACAGCCATCAAAGTATTTGAAAAATCTCTAGTAGCAGTCTACAGTAATAAATCAAGTTTCAAAGGAGAAGTTGATATATCTGCAGTGCTGTACATTAACAGCAAAGAAGAAACCTCCCTCTGCTACTACTTGGGCCTGAATACTAAGTATATAGTATACAAAGCAGAAATAATAGATATGTTCCTCACAATCTACTTGCTCACCAACTTAGGCCAGAGGCTCCCTCCAATAGCCATAGTTGGCAACAACAGTTAAGTTGCTATTAAGGCACTTTTTAATTAATGCATATACTCCAGCCATTACTCACTCAACTAAGTTCATACTGCAGCAAAAATGCTTCAAATCAAGTATGATTAGCTAATGAGAGCCCAAGCACAGCAATCTGCCCTATAATGTAGTAGTTACTAAATAGATCAAAGGAAGAATGTAATCAACTTACAGATCTATTGAATGTCTAACTATGTTAACTTCAAGCCAAACAAATGTGCAGACTTATTAGCCAAATAGGCAGCATATAGCTACTTAAGTAAATTAAAACATTTCTCTCCACTTTTAAAATAGCAGCAGCTACTCATAAGTATTATAGCCATAAGGCAGAATGCCTTAATAAAACTACAAGCAACTTGAAAATGCAAATAAAAGGCTTTCTCTAGATATTTTCTCATATATGCCCTTAATCAATTACTTTTTCTTAAGCATGACATGAACTTAATAAAAATCTCTTAATTACATTACTCAGCCTTTCTCACACAACTCTGCACAAAATACATTGTGCTCAATCACCATCTATTTTGCATCTGATACTCAGAAACTTTAGTATATTAACATTGCAAAGGTCTAATTATCAAGTCAGTCTGCCATCTGCTTCTTGTCTGCCTCCACTATTGCTATAAGAAGCAATAGCACTTATGTTGCATGCTCTACTAGAAAGTTGAGTCCATATCTTATCTCTTCTTAGCTCTTGATACTTTAAAATATCTTTTCAGATTTGTATATATAACAAAGCAGTTTTCTCTGCTTATGCAACTCTTTTAAAAAACAAACTATTAAACTCCACCAGCACTACCTTATAGTGGCCATACCTCCCTATTACACATCTTATCTAACTTACTTATTACTAATGTTGGCATTAGCTTTACTTCTAATTAGATTTCTACTTTATTAATTTTTCTTATGGATGAGACTGTGACTATGCTGCTTGACTCATTATCACCTATACTGTAGATGGTCTTTGTTGCTGCTTACTTCAAATATCACATTTTTTATCCATGCTTCTAGTCAGTAAAAGGAGGCAAAGTTTAAAATGGTGAAGAAAAACTGAATCTCTCATTCTTTATATAGTAGAAGGAAGTGAACCTCCTCAGCCCTTATAGCTTGTCTAATCTTATAGTACTATATAAAATGGCATTCTGTGCTTAGCACAATAATATTAATTTTTTTTAAAAAAAGTATTAAAACTATAAAAATAGTGTTAACCAACAATATACTTAATGGCCTGGTGGTTAAAAGGGATATAGCAGTATTGAGAGTATATAAAGACCACATGTATGGAAAATATACTGTATGCTTATACAATGCAAAAGTAAACTCTGAAAGACATCCAAATAATTGCATATATATTGACCTGTAAAGGCCTTCAAGCATACTATTATAAAAGAGAGCATCTATATAATAATTATAGTTGATGGTGGAATCTTATATATATTAGCATACTTTTTTGCAAAGAAAAATGCTAATATTATATAAAAATAAAATAACTAGACTGGCTAGAAGCTAAAAGAAATCAGAATTAATATTGGCAGGGAATGAGTCAATGAGTCCTGGAGTACATACTTTGCAACTCATGGAATTTTATTAAAGATCACTACTTCTTATACTCATATGCAAAATAATGTTGCAAAAAGAGCAGACTAAATAATAATTTATTAGGGCTAACTATTAAATAATAGAAAAGTGTAAGATAAACTAAGTAGTTAGTTGGTTGTATCTGCTAGAAGTAAGCATGTTATTGAACTAAGCTTAGAATAGAGTTAGATGCAATCTGAAAACTAGTGTTCTTATAAAGATTATTATATAAAAAAGGCTGAAAAAAGAAAAAAACTAATATAATATAGGAATAATAAATACTGTAAACTTTAAGCTCTATTGTTTCTAACTTAAGCATTTGCCAATCAATGAAACTGAATCAAATATAGCTATTAAGTCTAAGTTATTTATAAAAGATCATGCTAATGATGTAGAGGCTTTTTGAAATGCTTTTTACTATTAAAACCCACATTTAATCAAGAAATATACATAATTAAATTGCTATAAGGATAGTGGAGTAAATAAAATAGGAAACAAAAAAAAGAGCAAAAGAAAGTGAAACTAGAAAAAAGATTAAGAGTATAAAAATAAATATACAATTAAATAAGGTGGAAGATAATAAATAAGTATTACAAAGTAAAAGAAAGAAGATAAGTAAAAAGAGAGAAAAAGGAATAAACAGAATATAGAAGGAAAAAAGGAGTTAAAAGTGAAATAGAATTGAGATAGAGTTAAATAGAGGTAAGAAAAATAAAACAAAGAAAATCAAGGGAGTCAAGATGGAGTTGAAGTAAAATTGAGTCAAAGAAAAAATATATTAGAGGAAAAAGAATCAAGATAAAATAATTAAGATGAAATAGAAATAAGTTTAGAAAACTAAAACTAGATGAAATAGAAATAAAAGATAAAAATAGATTAAAAAGAAATAAGAAGGATAAAAGACAAGATTGATAGCTGCAATATCTAAACTAACAACTTACTATATAGTGGCCTTCTTTGTCAAATTCTGCTAAGTCAGGGGCTTTCTGGGAAAGCAATGCCCTTATAAGGCAGACTTGATCTATGGATACCTGGGTGTCTGGAGCTCCAGGGTTAGGGCTTCAGGATTCAAGACATGGGTGGGAGTGGTCCCAGGGGATGAAATTTAACCCAGAGCTTTGGGTGTTTTGTAGAAGCTGGGGGTTGGAGGGGGTTGAGTTGGAACCAGAGGTTCTAAGACAAGACCCAATTAGTAAATTATAAGTTGCAAAATGCATACTGAACTTAGAGCATGCAATTATTTAGGCATGCCAGTCAGAGCATGCCAGTTAGTGCATACCAATCAAGCAAGAGGGCATGCAACAATTCAAGTTAATATCAAGATTAGCAAATACAACAGGAAATTATGCTATAAGTACTATGAGGTTGGGTTTTAGAATTTTGGGGTGTCTGGAATGGGTTCTGGAAGACATTGAGTAGTGGGCAGGGACTGTATACTTGGATCATGCATGTGGAGTGCATAATTAATTGGCATGGAGGGAGCTGTAATGCATAATGGCTAGAAGTAGGTTGTGCAATCTGATCATTGCCAGCAGTCAATCCTGGAGTCCATAATGCAGGGTTCTCAGGGGGTTGGCTAATGTCAGTTGTGATGCATGTGATGGCGGCATCAGCAGCTGTAGAGGTGGAGTGTATTGTGGGATTGACAAAAGAGGGTTCTGGATGGAGTTCTGGGGTTATCCCAGAGGACTCTAGAGGGAGGTTATAATATTACCCCCCCCTCAGTGCCAAGACTCTCCAAGGTGCATATAATCAGTGGTTTGGACCAGAGTTCAATCATGGAATCTGGCACCTGACCTGCCATGTATTGAAAAAAAAAATTTACTATCAACTCAACCATGTCACATATGCCAATGCATTTCCCGACACCCCTGCCCACTAACAAAGTGGCCTCCTTAGTTGTGTGGAAGGCCCAGGATGTGCAATACTACATGCATGTAGTAGTGCTTGCCTAATGTAAGTATTACCACATTGTCTATTTGTTATGACTAACTTTCCTTTTTTAGAACAACACAATAATCTTGCTCTGGAGGTGGGTTCCAGCCAGCTCCTGGAGCCTACTTCTAATGCAGTCCCTGGTGTCCTTCCAGAGCCCCACCCAAGTTGTTTTATGCCCACCTTTGCATATAAAACTGTCCCCCCTCCCCATCCACAATCTGCTCCCCATCCTAGGCTATCTGCTCCCTATTTTTATTGTTCTAGAATGGCAATAGGGGCCATTTCAGAAGTTTTGGAGAGTTGGTGTATTGTGTAAGTAGACATAATGCAGGAGCTGTTTAAGGAGGCCCTAGAGAGGCTCCAAGGTCTGCCTGCCCACACCTGGTGTGTGAGTAATAGACTGGTGAGTGGTCTCCTACCTCTGGATTTTTTGCTGATTTCAGTGCAGTGCTTGCACTGCACTCAACAATGGGTCCTCTGCCTGTTCAAAGTCCCAGGCCTCTCATCCCACTGAGACACAGCCATGTGTGAGGCATGCTGCCTCAACTATAAGTGGTATTCCATGTCAGTGCTATGGAGGGCACATTGTGTCTCTTAGGAGCAGGGATAGCTGCTGGGGGGAATCACCCAGAGGATAGGGGTTAAAGAGCAGGACTAGGTGGTGAAGCCAGTGGGGGAGGCACCTGCAGAGGCATTTGGTGGAAGGTCAGGAAGCTAAGAAGTCATTTGAGTAGGGGGCTGGGGTTATCCCGTGATTCTGATCACCCATCAGGTAACCCAGACCAGGACCAGCAGTTATGAGGGTCATGGAGAGCACCTGGACAAAGAGAAGAGGCAGGCATCACCCAGTCCCTCCCTGGAGCCTTTTAAGAGGGTGTGTTTGCTCACAGAGACCCTATTTCTAACTTCCCCAGTGCACCTCTCTCTGGCAATCTTTTCTCTCTTATTTAGGCAGCTGCTAGATGCAGAGTTGAAGGCCTTGCAGAAGCATTCAGGGCAAGTCAACCAGGGGAGGGAGGAATGCAAGGAGGGGGCAAGGGGGGAGGCAGCACACTGGAAGGGGCTAGAGGGAGACTATAAGACAGCCCTCCAGGAGCTGGAGGAGGCAAGGGTGGCCCAGGGAGAGGTCGAGGCCCAACTGAATGCTATGAGGGTCAGGTTGGAGCAGAGGGTGGAGCTCCCAAGGTAGGGTTCCTCAAGTCTGGAGGTGGCTGAGGCCCTGCACCAGGATGTGGTAATTGGTCACATGACCTCCCTAAGTAAGTGCTTCCCTTTTTTGTGGTTGGGTTGGTATTGATATCTCCAGGCTGGCCCTGGGAGCATTGCTTGCTCCTGAATGGAGTAGCTGTGGCATTCTCATCCTTGTAGGAGAGGTTGCAGTTAGAGGCAAGGAGTCCTGGGGTAGAGTGGGGTCTGGACCTGTTGAAAAGGCTGGTAACTGCTCACTGCTGGAGAAACATTTCAACTCTGGGGTTGTGGTTTAAGTGGGTCCTGGACAAGGGTAAGCAGCTCCCATCTTAGAATTAGCTAGCCAAGGAGGTGTGGTAGAAGCACAGTCCAGTGGGGGTGGGGAAGGGTTTCCAGGGCTGGCCAAAGGAGGAGAAGGGTGAGGGTAATTCAAGGCCCCAGCTCTAGGGGCCTCTGTTTTCTTGCCATTGTCTGTAAATTAGTGTATGTATAAAATGTATATAATTGGCCTCTTAGAGTTGAAAACAGTGTAAGTAAGGTGGCAGAAAAACTAGAAAAAGCACCTTGCCCAGACTCCAGGGTGCTACTGTGGAAGAGGGCTAAAAGAGAGTAAGATTTTTTAGAGAGGGAGAACAGAAGGTATACATGGGAGTTGAATCTCTACTCAACCCAGAGGCAGAGATTATGCTCACTACTGCTATCTATGAGTCCTGCACCTGGGAGAGTCATTTTCCAGGTGCTGTTGCTGGAAGTCCCAGAGTTTGTCAAGGGCACCTTTGAGGTTTTGACACAGTTTGCAAGTGTTGTCCTCTGGGCCATATCCCTGCCATTGTATGAGGAAGTGGGGTTGTCCACAAATGTTCTAAGACCTTGTAGTGGTACTCATCCTTGACCTTGACCAGAGGAGGGGGTTCAAGGCATCATTTGGGAAAGGGGTTTAGGGAGTGTCACTCCAAGAAGCAGATGTCAAATACTGGGTGCAGACCTTTAAGTCCCGGAGGGAGCTTGATCTTGTAGGCATGGGATGAGACTTTCTTCAAGATCTTGAATGGGCTGAAGCACTTGTGATTGAGCTTTGGGGAGGGCTGGCAAGTGTGGAGGTAGCATCAATCTAACTATACCTTTGTCCCAGGAGCCCAGTCAGAGGTGTTTTCCCATTTTCAGTTGGCATGTTTTGCATAGGCCTGATTTGCAGTGTTGATTTCCTCTGGGAGGAATGCATGAAGGGACTGAAGATCCCAGGCAACCTCATGAGCAGCATGCAACAGGATGTTCTGGAGTGAGAATGTTAGTCAGGGGTAATATCCCTTATTGGCAAAGAAGGAGAACACCCTAGTGGCAGAGTGCAGCATGTTGTTGTAAGTGAATTTGGCTTGAGGAAGCTTAGTGCACCAGTTGTCCTGCAGGTAGTTGATGTACAGCCAAAGGTACTGCTCAAGAGACTAGTTGACTCTTTTGGTTTGACTGTCAGTTTCAGGGTGGTAGGTAGTAGAGAGGCTAGTTTTTACTTTAAGGGCCCCTGTTGTGTTTGGTGAAGACGTGCTTGAAGAATAGCCAGGCAAAGTCCAGAGTAGTGTCTGTAGTGTGGCAAGGTAGGAAAATGCCCTGTTTGGTTAGCCTACACACAATGACAAGAATAGCATTGAATCCTTCTGATTCTGGGAGTTTAATGATATAATTCAGGGATATAGAGGACCAGGGGTGTCATCCAACTGGAAGAGGTTTTAGGAGCCCATAGAGTCGGTGTCAGAGGATCTTGGTCCAGAGGCAGGGTTTGCATGATCAAATATAGCAGGTTACATCCTTCTTTAACCCTGGCCAAAAGTAAGCCCAGAAGATAAGCTAGAGAGTCTTACATATCCCAGAGTATCCTCAGAGCTTGTGATTGTGGTATTGGCAGAGAACGTCATAGCAGAGTCAAGTGTGATCCAGGATGTAAATGCAGCTGTCCCAGAGAAGGAGTTTTTCATCAGGGAACAAGGAGAAAGCAGGATCTCAGTCAGTTCCATTGGGGAGGTTGTGAGAGTTATGGTTAATGAAATACTTGTCTTGAGGGGCACAGCATATCTGACTCAGGATTCTTTCATTATTTAAAATTAGTACAGCATTCAGATGTTTGGGGGGGATCACTATGTGATGATTGAACACATTGCATTCTACCTCAAATAACTTCTTGGAGTAGACATCTGGTTGTTGGGTAAAGGCATTGGGTTTAGCTCCAAGTTGTCCCAGATGGTACTGGATTGTGAAGTCATACTCTGAGAGGATTTTGGACCATTGGGCCTGCCATCGGCTGAGTTGCTTGGTCATGGTGAAGTACTGTAGGTTGTTGTGATCTGAGTAGACCTGAATCTGGTGCTGGGCTTCCTCAAGGTAGGCTTGCCATTGTTTGAAGGCTTCAACAATGGCAAGGAGCTCCTTATTGTAGATGTCATAGTTGAGCTCAGCATCAATCATGGACCAGGTGTAGAAGGTGACTGGCCAGGGCTCCCTATTGTTGGCTTTCATCTGCAAGAGAATTCTGGCAATAGCATAGTCAGAGGCATTGCATTCTAGAATGATTGGGAGGGCAGAGTCATGATGCTGGAGTATGGGGGTGGTGGTGAAGGCCTCCTTGAGTAGGTTAAAGATGCTCTGGCACCTACTGTCCCAGTTCCACACAATGTCTTTGTGTGTGAGCCAATTGAGGGGTTTCATAATACTGGAGTAATTGTCCATAAACCTCTAGTAGAAATTAGGGAAACCCAAAAAGGATTGTACTTTCTTGACATTCCAGAATTGCAGCCAGTTGACAATAGCCTTGACCTTGTGGGGGTCCATGTGAATGCCATTTGGGAATATGATGATGCTGAGATACTCAACCTCTTCCATGTGGAATGAACACTTCTCAGGTTTGACATGGAGGTTGTGCTCCTAAAGGCATTCCAGAACCTGTTGGACATGCTTCCAGTGGTCCTCCCTTGAGTTGGAGTAGATGAGGATGTCATCTAGGTAGATGATTATAAAAATGTCACTCATATTGTGGAAGATGTTGTTCATGAAGTATTGGAATGTGGCAGAGGAGTTAGTCATTCTGAAGGGCATTACAAGGTATTCAAACAGACCATACTGCATGTGGAACACAGTTTTCCACTTATATCCTAGGGTGATGTGGATGTTGTTGTAACTAGAGCAGATGTCAATTTTCATGTAAACCTTGGTGCTGTGAAGTTGATTGACCAGATCACCAATGAGTGGAAGCAGATAGCAGTTCTTCTTGGTGATCTTATTGAGTCCCTGATAGTCAACACAAAGTTAGAGCAAACCATCCTTCTTCTTGGTGAATAGAACTGAGGCTCTGGCAGTAAAGGTGGAGGATTGAATGAATCCCTTTCCAAGCATTTTGTTGAGGTAGTTCTTGAGGGCTCAGAATTCAACTTCTGACATGTTGTAGACCTTACCAAAAGGAGGGGTGGCCCCTTCCTTGAGGTTGATCATATGGTCATAGGGGCAGTGAAGAGGAATTTCTTTAGCAATTGCCTTCAGAGAATATGTCAGCAAATTTGTGATACTCTGGGGAAACTATTTCTTGGAGGATCTATTCTTTGATTTTCTTTTCCAGGGGGATAGTGTTCCCTTATAGGTGTTCTTCTGGGGGAGATAGCAAGGTGTGCAGCTGAAATGTGGGAGTTTTGTCCCTCATGAGACAGGCAAAGGGGGTGGCCTCAATGACCCTAATGTCGAGTGTGTTTGGGTTAATCAAAGTCATGAATGCATCAGCTGAAGCAGGTTTGACATGTGTTTGGGACTGGCCCAGGTAGTTCAGCCCTTTGTATCTGTTTCAAAGAATGTTTGAGGGTTGAGTGGGGGCCTTGTGAGTTTGGGCAGGCATTGGCAGCATATGGCTAGGGGGCGCGGCTGCTGCCTCAGGGGTGTGAGGCACTAAGCCGCTTCCCAGGGCCTGGAGGTGCACAGTGGTTGAGGAGTAGTCTTTAGGTCTTGGGAAGGTCATTGTGAGCATTCTCCAATCAATGTTGGGATTTGTGTTACATAGCCAGGATAGTTCTAGCACTATTGGAGTTGACTCATAGAGTTGCATGACCAGGAAGTTGGAGGTGAACTTATAATCATTGTCCAGGGTCATGTGTCCCAAGTGAGACCTAAGGATGGGGCTGGAAGAGGAGGGAGCACTGTCAAGGCATTGCAAGCTAAGGGATTGGTTGAGGGGGTTATGAGGAAGGTTGAAGGCATCACTAATGAAGACTCCAATAGCTCCACTGTCAATGAGGGCTGATATCAGTCTTGAGGCACCATCCAGCCTGGCATTGATAACAAAAGATTGGAATGAGTGAGATTGAAGCTTGGGGGGTGGTGAAGGCCTGTCTAGGGAGTCCCTTAGAGTTGGTTCCAGAGAGTGAGGGATATCAAAGAGGAGCTACTAGTCATTGGGCATTGGCTCCCAGGTTAGGTGAAGAGTGAAATATCACTAATCAATATGGGGGTTGGTGTCTTGGAGTCACAGATGCCCTAAGACCAGGGGTGTAGAGGGGTGAAGTTTGGTAATTAATATCTATAGGGTGTGAGTCTGTCCGTTGGCAAAAGCAACAGGCATATGCACAAAGTGAGTGATGTCCCCCACTATAGAGGTGTTCCTATTGAAGAGGCAGAGCTGCACTGTGACTAGGAGTTGTTAAGTGAGTTCTGGGGCAAGGGTAAACTATACTTTGTCAATGAAATTGTCTGTGGCACCACTATCAATGAGGGTGTTAAGGGGGATTCTGGAGGGGGTGAGGTGGATTTCAAGGAGGAGGAAGTGTGAAGAGTGGGAGGGTAAGTAAGCTATGAGGGTGTCCTGTGCAAGTGTTGTGAAATGAAGGTATGAGACTAGGGCAGAGAAGATGTCAGGGTCAATTCCATGATTTAGGGTGTCTTCTGAGTCTAAATTACTGAGTCATTTTCCAAATATTCATAGGTGGTGTCCTCCTCTTTAAAGATCCAGGTGGTGCATCTCATAATCTGTCATTGGGGACACTTGGAGATGAAGTGGTCTTTCTCACCACAGAGTATGCAAACCCCCTCCCTCCTCTGTCATTTCTGCACATCCTTTGAGACTTCAATCCAGAGTTGTCCCTTTTTTGGGAGGTGGTTGGCCCAGAGAGCCTCTTTGTCCTGTTTATCAGTAAAGTTGGGACACTCAGAGTTTTCTGGGAGTTCCTCAGAGCTTGGCAGGTCACCTGGATCATTGGTGGCCATGGTAGCATTGAGTCGGGCCTGGGGGCAGGTGCTGCTGCTGGGGTTAGTATTGGATGGGCTGCGACTCACCAGAGGTTGGCCACCAGGAAATGCAGGGGGGTCATTGCTTTGGGTTTGGGGATTGGGGTTTTTGCCAGAGGGCTATAGGGGTCCTTCCTTGGAGTTTCAGGGGGCTTGGAAGTTTGAGTACTTGCTGCAGTCTTCCCAATATCATTGGTTGATTTGCATAATGAGGGCCTTATATTCATCATAGGAGGATTATTTTGGGGCAAGTCAGAGGATGTCCTTGATATGTTGTGGTAATGTGTGATGGAGGGTGTACTGGAGGGTGCTGTAATTCCAACCTGTTTCATAAGCTTCCTTCTTAAAACATATAATGAAAGTGGTGAAGCACTCTTCAGAGTGCATTTGGAGGTTGAAGAGGTTATCTTTGGCTTTGGCCATGGTATCATAGATTCCAAACTTCCTGGAGAACTTGTCAACAGAGGCTTGCCAGCAAGAGAGTGCCAGGTGGTTGGAGTCAAACTGGATGAGGTCTGTGTAGTGATCAAAGGCAATCTCCTGGAAATACAAGGTAGCAAAGGCCACCCAGGAGCTGTCAACCTGGAAAGTGAGTGGCTTTACTTGAAATGTATTAAGACATTGGGTGAGGAATGTATGCCATTTTTGGGAGTCCTGGCCCATGAATGCATTGGGTTTTTGGATGTCCAGATGCCCTTTGTGGGTGAAGGCATTGCAAATATCATCAGGTCTGGTGCCATTGTGGGGAGGAGGGCTGGCATTGTAGTAGTAGTAATAATAATTAACCCCTTCTTCTTGTGGAGGAAAGGCACCAAGGGCAGGACCCCATCCACCTGGAGGGCCTCTTCTAGGCAGCTCACCTGGGGGTCTGTGTCCAGGAGGCCCATTGTCCCAGAAGGGTTTGTTCTGATTGGGAGGAGGCCTGAGTCTCTATGCAGGGAGTGGCAGAGGTAGTTGGAGGGTATTTAGTGATATTGGGTCAGTTTGAGGGGGGCCAGGTGCTGGGTCGAGTGCTGGGTTGCATAGAGGCCATTCAACCTGGAAGAGTCATGCTTGCATCAGAGGTCTTGGGGGGTTCTGTAAGTCATGATGGAAGCTGGGTTCTGGGGTGGCTGGGGCAGACATGGGGGGCTGTGCCAGGAAGGTTGCAGATGCAGGCATGGGGAGTTATTTATTGTTGCTGCACATGGGCTTGTCAATGTAGCACAGCATATTGTCCATGCTAATAGTGTCTGCCTGGGGTCTATCCAGGTTTGCTTGGGGCAAGGGTCAAATGTTGTCCATTTGCAAGAGCAGTTCCAGGGGTCTTTGGGGCTGTTCCCAGGTCTCAAAAGTGCTAGGGACAGAGTTAGCCCTACAGTGAGTTGACAAGCCTACTATGCAGGTGGCAGGCTGATTGAATAGTCCTTCTGCTAGGTTGAGGGACTGCAATATGGCTGAGGCATTTTGTCATTCTTTTCATTGTCATTGCTCTAGAGTGAGGACCATGGAGGCTGCCAGAGCTGGTTTCAGGGGTTCTCATTGGATGTGAATTGAGCAATCTGGATCTGTGGGGTTATTGAGGGGTCAAGGGGAGGGAGATACATGGACTTTGTCAAGCAGTTGATGCAACTCTTTGTGGAGAATCATGTTGCATCTATACTTTACCATAGTCTGCTCTGGGAGTTCTCCTTATGTGAGGTGATCCCCAAATTTGACTAAGCAATGGGCCCATTCCTCTGGAGTGCCTATGAAGTTGTCATGTCCAAAATTTGTGAGTAGCACCCTTGCCCACCTCATGAAGTCCTCTGGTGAGATTCTGAGTGAGCATAGTACTTTGTCTTATTGCTATTTGTACTCCTTGAGGCATCATTGTTCTATGGGCAAGGAAGGGGTCCTAGCAGATGGGGCAATGGTCAGGTAGTGTCAAAGGGAGTAGTTATAGTTGGGAGGTCCCCAGGGTTGGGGGGCAGGACACTGGTAATCATAATAGGGGGTGGGTGCAAAGAGGCCCTCACTGGAAGGTACCATGTGAGGTTTGCTGGGAACTAGTGGAGTCTCCAGCAGGCTTCTGGGAATGCTCCAGTATAAGAGAACCTCCACAGGTTGTGCCATGGCTAAGTTGGGCAGGGGGGCCCAGCTGACCAAGGGCCCCAAATCATAGAGAAATGGGTTAGGGGCTCAGTAATGGTAGAGATATTGAGGTTTGTACAGAAAGGGTGGGTAGGTGGGGCAGGGGGTCTGTGCAGAGTAATGATCCAGGACTAGACACCTATAAGGGTCAGTCTAGTAGCCTGTGGAGTAGTAGGTATAAATATATATAGCTATCAAGAATGGTGTAAGGAGGGAGTTTTGATATTATATCAGGTTCCACTGAGTCAGGAGCTTTCCAGGAAAGCAACACCCTTACAAGGCAGACTTGATCTACAGATACCCAGGTGTCTAGAGCTCTGGGACTAAGGCTTTGGAGTTCAAGATGTGAGTGGAGGTGGTCCCAGGAGATGGAACTTGACCTGGGGCTTCAGGTGTTTTGTAGAGGCTGGGGGTTGGAGGGGGTTAAGTCAGAACCAGAGGTTCTAAGATGAGACCTGGTTGATAAATTATAAGTTGTGAAATATGTACCAAACTTAAAGCATGCAATTATTCAGGTGTGCCAGTTACAGCATGCCAGTTAGTGCATATCAGTCAAGCAAGAGGACACACAACAATTCAAGTTAATATCAAGACTAGCAAATACAATGGGGAACTACACTATAAGTACTACGGGGTTGGGTCTTGGGGTTCTAGAGTATCTGGGATGAGTTCTAGGAGACATTAAATAGTAGGCAGGGACTGTATACTTGGACCATGCATGTGGAGTGCATAATCAATTGGCATGGAGGGAGCTGTAATGCATAATGGCCAGAAGCAGGTCACACAATCTAATCATTGCCAGCAGTCAATCCCAGGGTCCATGATGCAGGGTTCCTGGGGAGTTGGCTGATGTTGATTGTGATGCATATAATGGTGGCATTGGCAGCTATAGGGGTGGGGTGCATTGTGGGGTTGACAAAAGAGGGTCCTGGATGGAGTTCCAGGGTTGTCCTGGGGGACTCTGGAGGGAGGTCATGATATTCTTGATATATTAGCAGCTATTTCAGGCAGTAAAACTGTTTGTATTGAAAAGTTAATTAGCAGATATGGTATAAGAACAACTTCTGAAGGCTGTGGCTCAGTTACACAGCTAGCAGAAGGAAATCCAAAGATATATTAATAAAGGTAATATAGGTATAAATAATAAGGTGCTAATCTGACAGAAGGAAATTCAAAGAGAATAAGTTTAAGAATTCACTTTGCCCATCAATAGAAAATATTCTGAGGTTGAGTCATGTGACTGTTGCACCATAACATCATGGTGTGACATTGTCACAGTGATGTCACAGTTACAGTTATGGTCATGTTATGAGTCACATAGTTACTATGTTATGGAGCCATATGAGTTAAATCACTTTTAATAAGGGCTTTAATGAAGTTCATTTTCCAGAATCTGGCAAAGGCTTTAAATCAATAAGAAAGTTTGTTTCCATGGTCCAGCCAGTGAGAAATTTGATGAAAGGCAGATGAATTAGAGTAAAAAGGCCTGGGAATTGAAAGGAAACATGAGGTAAAAAACCTTCAAAAAGGTGGTTTTTTAATATATAGCAGAGATTAAAAACAATTATTTGGTATAGTGTTGTGTAGCAGTATTACAAATGATTGTAATAAGTAAGAGAAGTTGCTATGTAACAGTTCTGAGTCAATTATATCAGAAAGAGTCTGTAGTATTATAAGGAAGTTATGAGATTCAAAGTTATTTAGTAATTTTAATAATGGTAAAAATTACAGAAAAGAAAAATATAAGGTGTAAATCTTACCTTGAAGGTTGAAAATGAGTTGTGACATCACTCCCCTCCCTCTCTCTTTATATTAAGACTTTAAAAAAGACACCATAAAATTCTAAATATGTTTAGAAGGAGGAAAATTTTATATTTATCTATTTATCAGAGTTGAAAAAAAGTTTGGTGGAATTTTTCTACAGTCTTTATTTGTCTCCATGTTACTTTATACTTCCTAATTGGATGGAATGTCTAGTAACATTCTAAAAGCATCCTTTGATTTGTTGAGCAGGTTTTCCAACATTATTTCATTAATAAATATATTTCAAGCAGAAGTTTATTAATATGTAGCTATATACAAAGTTAAAAAGTTTGATGTAAAGAAGCTAAAAGCTAAAGCTTAAGTGCCAAAAGCAAAATCAATCCAAGTCTAAATGATTTAAGAAAATATAACAAAGTTACAAGATTGCAGTTTTTACATGCACAATAAGAACATCACCACTATTACTACTATTATATATTGTATTAGTAGCTTTTATACATACTTTGGCCATGGCATAACAATGCTATTTGAATATCTTTATTTAAACTTATATTGTATTTTACTGCTTAGTTGAATACTAAAAATAATTGGTTAATTTATACTGAGTAATAAGAAACTAAACTTTATTGTGTATACTTATATTACAATTAGCCAAAGTTTTAATATTTTAAATATAAGAAAGAAATAAAAACAAGGCTGTAGCCAATAAAATTTAGTATTTACATATATTAAATAGTGCAAGAATAAAGTAAATAGAAAGGAAACAATATGGTCTAAGAAAAATAGCTGAAAGAACAACTTCTAAAGGCTATAGCTCAGTTACACAGCTGACAAAGGAAAATTCAAAGAGAACAAGTCTAGGGATTTTTTGTGCTAAAACTAACACTTCTAAAGCCTTTGAAGGATGGAAAACAACTGTATAGGATAACAAAACCTTGAAAACTCAAAAATTGCCTAAACAAATAAATTACACAAATAAAGCAGGAAAACTTTGGAGTTTAAAAGTCAAAAAGACAAATTCTGGCTTATGTAAACAGTTTGTATGTGGTATTGAAGGAGCCACACATGTCTAAATAATAGCTAAAGATCCAGAGCATCTCAAAGGCTAAAAGTAATACTAATAAATAGTTTTGAAAAAATAGAAGCAATAAAGTAAAAGAATAATAAAAGAAATCAGAAATAAGATGAATGAATGAAGAAATAAGGAGTGAAAGGGAGAATAAATAAGGAGTTCTTTAACAATAATACTTATAATGCTACAGTTGTTATATAACATTGCTAACATTTACTAGTTAATACTTTTTCTATTCTCTTCTACTAAAGGCATAAAGTGTTATAATCCACCCACACTCTTCAAAGTAAGGCTATATCAACCTCTGCTTTTTTACCCTCTGATTTTTGACATCACTGATCTGATCACTGAGATCATGAAATTCCTCTGAATACACTGCAACCTCTATGCCTTAGAACAACTCTAGACATTATACACTATTATAAAAAATCATTTCCAACACCTTGCAAATGCTGCTACATATGATTGTCCTGCAAGGCCCAACTTCTATATGATTTTTCCACTGCCTAATCTCATTACTGACTGTACCTTAGATTTGATACTTATGGTATCTGTGTTCACTTAGGTACAGAATGCAGTCATTGTTGCACAGCCTGAGGACGGTATCTGTGTTCACTTAGGTGTCACCGGTTCAGTTTCCAACAGTATATATAGAATGCACCGTGAAACAACACCCTCAGTCATTGATACATGCGGGTGAGTCGACTATATTCGTCGATAAATATGATACAAATGCTGATACCATATGCTAGATTAACTTAACATTCGTGTATAGATATGAGCCTGAATAAAGTCATTTACACCTGACTGAGGATTAACTTAACGTACGCGTATAGGGTTCTAACAGATTCTTTGACTCC
>QLON01001495.1:0-11419 GCA_003313675.1 Termitomyces heimii | reverse complement strand
GGCAGTATCTTCTACGGAACCACTCCCATCTAAAAGATCTAGACTACAGAAAAACAACGCCTTACATCCGTTTTCCCTAGCAGATTCCTTCACAAGGTCCGTAGTATCGGTACCTGGTCAAATGAGTTTGCATCCGGCCTCTAGTTCTACCTCGATCCCATTGGAAGGAAGGGGTAGATCTGTTTCACGAGAAAGACGTGGAGGTAACATAACGGATAGGTGCTCCCCGTCAGCAGATGTTTATCAGAGACATAGGTGCCCCACGGTGGATGTCTCGTCACCACCATCGCCTCAATCCGCTCAATCCAAGATTCAAGGATTATGGCATCGAGATTGACAGGGACGGTTAGTGTATTCACTTATCACTCATACTTCATTCTTCAATGCTCCCGCCTATCTTAATTGCTCAGATTTTCTTTACACATGAACATTCTTCTTCCACCTATTTGCGTATATATCCACCGACTTGTATGACTTCCTTATACACACATATATGCTACTCCCATTGTTCACTTTGCCACTCGCCCGTTGAGCCTTTCTTTCCTTGTAAACCTGCCTTCGTTTCTTCATTCCTTGGTGCACACTGTGCTATGCCGCATGTTTCGAAACGTTGGTGTCTTTTGGCTACGCTATATGCTGGCCGCGCTGCATCACACTTCGATAGTCAATCTTTTTCTTTTATAGGCGTGTCTTGAATGAATGAAGTCGACCTCGGAGGCCTCATGGCAGGAGAGTCGTGTGTTGTCTTGTGGACTTTGTATGCCCATCATGTCTTGAACGGTGTTAACGCTCGTTTGGGGGGAATTCAAAGAGTACACGTCCTCCTGAACCAGCATATTACCACCTCATCTCGCCTGCCTAACATTCTCATTACTGCCGGCGGCCAAAAATCCAACTATCTTGGTTTACCCATTCACTCCTTTCACATTCCTTTAAAGAGGTACCACTCGCTGATCTCGCGCTACCCTCAGGGCGCTTGTAGCGACGACATTCGACTCTTGCCTCACTTAGTCATTCCTTACTTTCCGTACTCTAACTTACACCCCTGGCTGCAAACAACTACTTTCGTACTACATGTCCTCTACCATGTGAAAACCTAGTAGATACCTGTATATAGTAGTCTTTTCGCAATTCAGAGCTTACCCACGTTCCGATACCTCGCGAAGATCCTAACTGCCGTGTGACCTCACTGTGATCATCACGCTGAGGTTACACAAGCCCCGCGTCAACGCCATTCCAGACGTGACGGGCATACAAAGTCCACAAGACAACACACAGCATTTCATGATCCTCTTCTTCTCCTTTGGCGTCGCGATCGGAGGGGGAGGAGACCAGGCTCAGGGCGGCTTCCTTTTGGGGGCGGCTACCATTGCGGTGCGGCCGGCTGGTTCCTGCGTCCCCGGCTTTCTCGAGCCGTCTCTTCTTCCTAGCCTTCTCCTGGCGATGATAGTCTGTTCGGGCCTGAAATTTCACAGTGTCCTGGTGAGGTCTCAATATAGCGTTTTTCATCATATCCCATCTATCCTTGCCTATTGTCATTGATTAGGCCAAAGATGGTAAAGTCGTGGTGGCATGGGTTGACGAATGGAAAGGTAAGTAGACTGGTGGGATGGACAGGTTATTGACGTTGTAAGTGGACTCGGATTTTTTCTTGGTAGTGAACTCACAAGGATTAGTGTCCTTGGTGGCCTTGTAAGCCATGGCAAATTTGGGGTAGCAGGCCATTGGCTAGTTGGAGTGGGTGAATGAAAATGTTGGGGTTGACAGCTTTAAACTGAACAAGTCCATCCAGTCTGATAGCAAGCAGGGGATGGCTCAGATAATGACTCTTGGGGCAGTAAACATGGATGTGGCATAGGTTGGATACAAGGTCAAAAAGATGCCACTTGCATGGTACATGAGAAGCAAATGACTGGGGAGACCTGGCAGGTGATGGGTAGAGAGAGGGTGTGCAGATGGAGTGTTCTTATAGTGTAGGAGCTCAATAGATCCTGAGTTAATTTGAGGGTCATCATTGGGCAGTGTGCCTGTACTCAAAGGCAGATCTGCTTGATTTGTCACTCCCAAGACCTCAAGGTAGGGTTGGATCAGATTAAGGTGTTGTACCTGGTCATAGAGTAATCACATTTTGTCACCTGCCCTCCATAGTACCTCAAATATGGTATCATTTTTTCACCCAGCATGACTAACTGCAGCCCATTTGGTCTTGTATTCAGGCTCTGATTCCATTACTAGCTGTGAGTATAGTCTCCTTGGGAACTGCCAGTCATCATTGAGATGAATGCAGAGTAAGGACACATGATAAACATTGTGGATCCTGCATCTCAGCATGTGCATGGGTAACTGGATTTTAAAGGAATTGTTACCATAATCAATGAGAAGTAAATATAGCCCCACAAGCTTTGGGATCAGTTTACATTAGGAAGGAGCCTGTTGGCATTGTCTGTTGGCATTTTGAGTTTACTTCACATGGGCCATCAAGATGACATCATGGGCAGCCATAATAGCTGTTTTCAGCTGCTGTGCAAATGTGTGGATGCCAGCAAACTCATTCTTAGTAAGAGTCTACCATACCATTGCCTGAGGATTAAGGAAAAATGGTGATAAGATCTGGGTTTCAAAAATGCCTGCAAATAGCCATAGAGTCTTGGAATAACTGCTGCATATGTCATTCACTTCCAGTATGAGAAGCAAGAAGAATAATATAATAGCCTTGTTGAGGTAAATTTTCATCTCCAGCTGCAGCATCAACCACTTCTTGGTAAACTTCAGCTCTAATCTTCTTTTGATTGTGCCTAATCCAGTTAAGCTTGCTCTATTCAGTTGAAGCCCATGCATCCACAACATATTGCTGAAATAATCTGCCACTCCAAAGCAAAGCAGCATTAGCTTCCAAAGCTCTTTGCTGATGCCTATATACATACTATGCAGTTTAAGTAACATTGTCAGATCTTTGCTGGTTTTTTAATCCAAACTGAGACTGGATATCAGTGTGAAATCCAGATTCTCCAGTTGAAAAAATGATGGTATAGTGTAAAGGAGTATAATATAGATGTAAGTGGCTAATATGCTGCAATTGACCTCCATGCAAGTGCAAGACTATATCACAATGATTTGATCTTTCTTCAGATCCATCTTTAGGAATGATAGCAGCAACACTTTCTTGTTCATTAGGCTGATTATATCATTGATGATCTCTAAAATCAGCTCAAAATTTAACAGAAAGTTTTTGTAATTAATCCTTTAGCACTTCTCCCATAATCTGCTTAGCTTACTTGTATAAGCCAATGAAAGAATTGACTCTGCAAAGCATATCCTGCAAAGATGCCATTGTTTCAGGATCCAATCCAGGATTACTCTGTTAATAAAAAGCCAATTGCTGATTATGATCATAGAAGTAGAGCTGTGCATATCTTAGTTGCTTTTCTTCAGTTGGAAGAAAAGCACCTGTGAGGTGATGAAGTTCTCCATTGATCCTAAAGCTGTATAGTCCAAGAGCATTGGTAATAGCATGATCAATTTTGACTCTTAAAGAAGTGAATGCAAAAGCTGCATTGTATTGATGAATAGATGCTTTAAAAGCATTAGAAAGGGGATGATAGCCATGTAGCAGTCTAAGTAGCACTGGTAGAGCATCTGCTAGTTTAAGTAAATCAACTTGGCCTTATAAGCAGCATATGCCAAACTTTAGATGCTATTTAGTAGACTTGGTGAGCTTTTCAGCATCAAAGTGTGGAGCTTGGCAGTATCAACATATAACATTTTTAGAGCCAAAGTAAAGTGGTAGAGGCTTGGTTAAGTAAGGTTGCCTTGCTCTTAGAAGAGCATTTCTAAGTTTTTGTACAGTTTGTGAAATAATAGGAGAATAAAGAGGAGGATGGTCTGCTTGTATATATATAGCAGGATTAGCCATATTGAATGATTCTGCTAGTACATTCTGTTGCCCAGAATTATCCACATTAACTATAAGTTGATCCAAATACTCCAAAGGATGTTGCATCAATTGGTTCAAGGCTGCATAAATATGATTCAAGTCATTTTGAAAACCTAGATCATGATTTTACTCTATAGCAGGTTCTATATACTCCAATTCATCTTCAGAACCTAAGCCATTGAAGTCCTCCTCCAGATCAGCTGCATGCTGCTGTTGCCAATCTTGTAAAATCCTTTCAGCTCTAGCTTGATTTAAAGGCTTATGTTCAGGATTGAAATCTACAGGCTATTAAGTTTCATTAGTCAAGCTATCATTTTAAAATGCATTTTGCCTAACCTCTGGTTGAACTGTTTCTCTTCTTTCATGATGCAAAGCAGCCAATGCATAATATTGCCTTTCAACATGTCTCAGCCTTTGCTACTCTTCCAATGCTGCTAGTGCTTGTTGCCTTTGCTGCTCTAATGCCTGCTCTTATAGTCTCTGCTGCTTTATAGCTATAGCCTGCTCTTGTTGCATTTCCTGCTCTTTAGCCATAGCAATATGTCTCAGCCTTTATTACTCTTCAAATACTGCTATAGGGATAAGATTTGGCAAAGAAGCATTTCTACATCTCTTAATTATAGGGGCAGGTAGAGGTGGCACCATTCTAAGTATAGGATTTTGCAAAGGAGCATCTCATCTTTCAGATAAAACAGTTTTAGAAATAGCCATGATAGCTTCACTCTATGTATAGCAATAGGTAAAGAAGGCATAATTCTAGGCAAAGAGGCTCTATATGCAAGAATAGGCAGAGGTGGCACTATTTTAGGCATGAGATTTTGTAAAGGAGCATCCCATCCTTCAGGTAAAATAGTTTCAGGAATAGCTATAGCAAATGGATTATTAGTGATAGCAGACTGTCTAATCTGATTATTAGCCCCAGATTCCATACTGCTAAGTCTAATACCCTCAGCAGGCAAAACTCTTTCAGAAATAGCCATAACAAAAAAATCATCAGAAACAGCAGGCTGTTTAGTCTAATTATTAATCTCAAACTCTATACCTCTAGTTTGATTATAAGCCCCAGATTCCATACTCCTAGATCTAATATCCTCAGATTCAAAGTGAAGAGATGATACAACCACAGAATTGATTCTAATATTTTTATTTGCATGACAATTATCAGGATCAGTCATTTGTAACTGTTGAAGTCTACTTTGAAGTCTAGCTTGTTGCCTCTGACTCTCAGGAGTATTGGGTGGGTTCTTGTTAGAAGAAGTAGCTGAAGATTGCCTGAAATAATATCAACTTTTAAGCAATTTAATGCTTAAAAAAATGTAAAAATCACTTACATGAGGAGATATTCAGTATATCAACAGTTCAATGTGGTCAAGGTTTTACTAATAAGCTGAATTCAATGTTTATTAACATTAATCAACCAATAGATAGGCCAATACATACATTGTTGTGTGGTTTCTTTCCACATGATTGAAAACCTGCAATATTTAGTCTTATTATATTATGAAATACCTAAAGCATGAAAAACAGTATTCACTAAATTGTGTTTGGCCTTCTTCACACTGGCAGACTCCCAGACACCTGCCACACATCATCAAACAATAGTATAAGTACTAAAACTGTTGAATATATATATATATATATATATATTGCTATTTTAAGTGCAGAAATGAGCAAATTCACACTTTTTTACTAAAATTTTGAGGTCATGGTTACATCATGTGCATTTTATCATGTGATGTGTCACACATGGCTGGACAATTCAAAGTCAGCCTGATTTGTTAGCCTTAGTCAGAGATGACAAATTTTAGTCAGCACATCAAATTTCTAAGAGTTATTGCATTATATATTAATGAGCTATAATCCATGCCTTTGGCATGGGCCATAGCTTTGCTTAGATCCAGCTCAATCTTGCTTCACTTGGTCAGAGCCTTGTATTCACTATTCAATGCTTAGATCCAGCCTCAACCTTGCTTTGCTCAGTTAAGGCCTTGTTTTTCAATATGCAATGCTTATATCCAGCCTCAACCTCACTTCACTCAGTTAAGGCCTTATTTTGCACAACTTAATTTCACTTCATTTAAATATAGTTTTGAATATATATAATGATTTATAACCCTTCTTTTTAACTCTTCAATATTATAATTGGTTTCTTCTTGCAACAGTCTATTCTCTATATTTATTTGATTAGTATTAAAGTTAACTTCAAATGAAGAAGTCAATTACCTGGAACTACATTTCAAACTTGTTGAGGTTCTGGCATATTAGGAAAATCTTTGAGGGTTTTGTCAAAGTTCAACAATTTGTCATTGATAAGATGAAGACCATAATCATAAATATCATCATTGGTAATATTTTGATCTCTGTACTGCCTGATATATTGTAATCTATGCCAAAGATCATCACAAATGGAATGTTTGAATTTATTCCATAGAGCATCAGGAGTAGTAGGATTAAATACATTCACAAGTACATTTACAAAGGCCATGATAGGACAACTTTGAAAATTTTTAGAGATTAAAGAGATGAAATTAAGGAATGCTTGGATGCTAGATATATTTCAGCACCAGAGTCTTACTAGCACATTTTTGAATTCAACATGCATGCAGAATTCCCTGCAGTCTACAGATTACCTGTCTACTTAGAAGGCCAATATGAAGTTTACTTTGGAGATAATGAACCTATGGAGACAGTGGCTGCTAGAGCTAATTTGGACAAGACAGCACTTACAGCTTGGTTTGAAGCCAATGCTAAATTCCCTAATAACAATACTACTTATCAAAACTTTCCAACCAAGTATATTTATAATTCATTAAAAAAGACTTGGAAAAAAAGGCAGCAAGGAATAATTATTGGATGAATGTATTTTGCTTCACCAAGACAAGGAAAGAGGTTCAATCTTAGGATGCTCTTGACAGTTGTAACCAATGCAACATCATGAGCTGATCTAAAAATAGTTAATGGCCATACTTATCCAACTTATAAGGATGCATGCAAAGCTCTTGGTCTTTTGGAGGATGATGCAGAATGGAAGCAATGTCTTGATGAAGCTGCTTCAATCCAATCAGGATCAGCTTTTAGACAGCTCTTTTGCACCATTCTACTCCATTGTACTAACATCCACTGAAGCACAAACTTCCACATTGATATGGCACTGGTATTTGGAAGGATTGTACAAAATAACATCACAGTTGTTATAACATCAACCATGCTTTTCAAAAAAGTGACCATTGTCAGATCTGGCATATTGAGGATAGCCATCATTATCATACTGAGTAGTCTCTTGAAATTCCTTAGGGAATTGTTTGGAACATTTGCCATCTACCATGCACTTTGCATTGAGATAAGCTGCTCTACATGAGCCATGAACTATATTGATAGTAATAATCTAATAACAAAGTTCAGTAACTGAATGAAGGACTCAAGCAAAGCTCATACCTAGTACAATTGAGGCTGAGTAACTAAATCAGGAATTTGAGCAGAGACAATAGTATCCATATGAGCTGCATTTCTGATTTTATCATCATGATGAAAAAATATCAAGATATGCACATGTGAACAATGATGAGCTCTTCCACATCCTTTTCTCTATATATTCTGCCATGTGCAATCTCTTATATGCATGTCTTTTGGATCCAAGTCTTGTGGTCAGCCCACATAAGGCAGCCCTCATACACCACCTCATGAAACTTTTCTTTTTAAGATAGGCTGCATCTCTGAACCAGAGTCCCACCATGCCAAATCTGCATCTACATATGTAGTGCATGCAATCACTCCACATAGTATGCATTCAAATATGTACAAAGGTATAAGCTATTTTTGTCTCAATGCACAGTTCAGGTGTATATTCTTCAGCAGGCCAACAATATGTCTGGTGCTTGATTAAATGGGACAAGCTTGGGAAGTGATGTTTGCCAGCTTGCAATTTGATGTAATTAGGAAAACTGCTGTGCTCGGGTATTCTAATAAGTCGACTTGTTCAGTCATGAGAACAAGACATGATTCATGAAATTAGTTTTCTAAACAATCTTTTGGAAACAGGAACAATTGCATTCCAAATTCATGCACGGACTTGATAGTTTTGATTTTGGAGTGCTTTGTCTCAGGATCTGACTCTTTGTCAAGTTTGTGAGACTCTAGTCACAAATCAGCTATTGTTGCTGAACTCAAATTTCATACATGGTATTATTAGAACCCTGGCAAGAAGAGAGATTCAGGTCAGGCTGAGGAGTTCTAATGAAGTGGTGAGGTAAATGCTTGTGCAATTAATGAGCCTTACAGATTGACCCATTCATTCTTCTTCATCTGTAAAATTTACTGTGAGGGATCACTGTTCATTTTGAAGCCGCTTCTGTCGAGTTCAAGCACTTCTCATAGGTGCTCAATAGCTCACTTTTGCTAAAACTGTTTCATGTTAATATTTTGTTTGGAGAGATATGTGGATGGTTGACAGCATGTGATATGCAATTACATGAGCCATGTCTTGGATAATTGCTTGAATTCTGACTTGCCACCATTTTTCTTTCCTATATGAAAGTGTAGAATATTACAACAGGATTAATTGCTGTATTTGTATATATTGAAATCAGACATATTGAGATTGAAGCAACACAAATGGCTGCTATTGTCTACAAAAAGCGGCTTGTTTTTTGAAATTAAAAATTTAAACAAAAGGGAAATGATAGGGTAGAGCTTATGGAAAAGATGCAGTGTCATGGCAGAGCGAGAGTTTACCTAACAGGTGGCTGGCACACAAGCTGATTTTGCAAGAGACAATGTCCATGTGATGTAAGTTATTGATGGGATACAACTTGCTACCTCATTGTCTAAGCTTCTATGCTCCAGGCAAAAAAAGAGACCTCCTTGAATGAACCCTGGAAATTTACTTCTGCAAAAAACCAGATAGCAATATTCTTGATGCAGCCTTGAAATGGTTAGCCAAACTCCTTGATGCTGCTAACTATATAAATGATACCACATGCTACAACAATCCCGCATACTACAACAATACTGCAGGCTCTAACAATACCACTAATGCTTCAGTGAAACCTCTCTGTTTGAGGGATGTAGGATGGTTCAATATTGTAAATCTACCTCTCTTATAGTCAGTGTTCTGCTTTTTACAGGTACATGTAGGGCAACAAAACTAAATCTCGCACTTGGCCAGACTTTGCCAATCATGTACATGGCCCGGGTGAATGCACGGTAAGCTCATATTGTCTCAAGGTATCTTGAACGGGCATTGATTATCTTGAAGGGTACTGTTCCTTATATGAGTGCAGAAGTGATTGCAAGAAAGTCTCTCTTTATTGTTCCCGGGGAGAAGAAGAAATGACCCTTTATACATGAGGCAATTCATGATGTTGAGTCACTCCTTTGGGTCTTGATCTGTTTATGCATGACTCAAAAGGGTCCTGGTATCAACATGCACTGGAAAGAGTTGGATGAAGAATATCGAAGCCTTTATCCTAAACTCCACATGGCTCTCTCTAACCTTTTTGAGGAGAGTGAAATAGTGGTGAAAGAAACTAAGGTTGAGTTGGTGTTGGATCCAGATTTATTCGAAGAGAATGTTCTTGTATACTTTCACCCTTACTTTAAACCTCTAAAACTCTGTGTGCACAGATGGTGGGCAACTCTCATTCTTGGTTACAAGTATTGTGGGGAGGAATTTTACAACATCCACAAATACATCATCCATATCCTCGATAAAGTCATCGAACACATCCAACATAGCACTATTGATGATGACAAGGCCAGGCAAGCCGAATTCGAGTGCAGGAAAGACCACAAAGCAAGGCATTTGGCTACTTTTCAATGGTCTACCTTGCTGACGTCCCCTGCACCCTCTCTGTAACACCTCAATTCTTGGTTGTTGACATTGTCACATTATCACAGGTTATTTCAGGATGGTCAGGGCTCTTCTTGAATTGTTTCATCTCTGCAGTTCAAGCCAATGTTATTGAGCACACAATTTTTTCAGTAGACAATAATCCGTAAAGCAATTATATGTATTTGTCTGCCGCATAATGGATAATGGAATATTATGTTGTCTATCTGCAATGTCAAACATAATATTCCTAGGTCAAGGAAGCAAATGACAGTTACACACATTAATGAAGTGGATTCTAAACTCATGAATGCATTGAATATCACTGTATAACAGTTGATTCAAGGCAGCTAGTGTATATAAAAAATAGAAGAAAAAGGCTAAATTGAGATGAAGAGAACTTAATGAAGGTAATACGTGGGTTGGCAGAAAATCACCTTGTCTTCCTTATATTTGAAGTTGTTATATGAGTGAATGAACTGGCATGAAGATAACACAATGGGGATGGTGAGATATACACAAAGCCCACCAGTGTAA
The DNA here is from genome assembly GCA_003313675.1 of Termitomyces heimii. NCBI lineage: Eukaryota > Fungi > Basidiomycota > Agaricomycetes > Agaricales > Lyophyllaceae > Termitomyces > Termitomyces heimii. Next base: position 1,121 of record QLON01001495.1, on the reverse strand, counting down.
GCCTGAATATGTGTGTCACCAGCGGAAATTGAATGGTCTCCAGTGACTTCAAATATTGATCCCTGACAAAGCAAGTGAGTCAACAATTTTGAGACAAAGACTCTTCAGACTCTAATTATTTAGCCAAGTAAGAACCAGAACTCAAGACCTTAGAAGCTTTGACATGGTAGCAAGCTTGTGTGCTGACTCATGTCATGTGAACATCATCCTTTTCAATTAATTTGGTTAAAGCACTGTTATTTTCACAAAACCAATGAAGGAGACTAGAGTTTGTGTCATACTATGTAAATCATAAGCTCAAGAAGGAATCTGTGTGGAATAGAGCCTTAAGGACCTGCCATGACAACAGTTCCTTCTCAGGGGAGAGCAAGGTCTATCTAATAGAGGGACCTTGCTCTGACAACAATGTCAGACTCAGGCAGAACTCGGATTATATTGTATCTTGTGTTACAAATAAAACTTTGTTCATCAAGAAACCCTCTCAATATCTGAAACCCCTCAATGAGTGTCAATGAAACCTTGAGCACAGCCAGTTTGGGACCATTATCCACCTCCTGCTCAAATACCCAGTCCTCAGATCAGCCCTGCTTCAGTAGAAATGACAATGAGCGGACCAGTGCCACATTTGGCAATGTGCCCCCTATTACTCCATCAGGGGGTGAATGAGCCATCATCATTCAACAGCTGGATTCCCTTGTTGAACAGTTCGGAGTCAGAAAGCAATTGAAGCCTGACACTATTACTGTTAGGTTATTGTCAGCATTTTGCAATGGACCATGACAAGAACACTATATAAAGAATTATATTCTATCAATGTAGTTGCAGCATCATTACAATATACCTATATAAAGAATGAATCAAACTAAAGAAGAAATTATATGTACCAACTACTGTATTTAGTATTGGTCATGTGTAACATGACAATTATCAGAATTGTTACCATAGCCAATACCTCATCATTGCCACCTGACATCTGCCAAGACAGCATCACCACTTATATCTCCAACTCCTAGAGAACATTGAAAAGAATGTTGTCTTCCAAGACAAGAAATCCAAACAGTTCCAAGTATGTGAGAATGTTTAAGGAGCAGGTGAAAGTCCTGAAGATCCTGCTGGCAAAT